>CM076677.1:137282227-137554727 GCA_038501925.1 Xenopus petersii
TCCTAACTGACCTTCAGACTGGGCCCCCTTAGCTCATAACAAGGTTACAGATATATAGAAACATTGGGGTGTCACCCTGCTATAGTTCCAGGGTACCCAGGGCACAAATAAGCACTCACCCCAAATCTCCCCCTAACTGACCTTCAGACTGGGCCCCCTTAGCTCATAACAAGGTTACAGATATATAGAAACATTGGGGTGTCACCCTACTATAGTTCCAGGGGTACCCAGGGTACAAATAATCACTCACCCCAAATCTCCCCCTAACTGACCTTCAGACTGGGTCCCCTTAGCTCATAACAAAGTTACAGATGTATAGAAACATTGGGGTGTCACCCTGCTATAGTTCCAGGGGTACCCAGGGCACAAATAAGCACTCACGCCAAATCTCCCCCTAACTGGCCTTCAGACTGGGCCCCCTTAGCTCATAACAAGGTTACAGATATATAGAAACATTGGGGTGTCACCCTGCTATAGTTCCAGGGGTACACAGGGTACAAATAAGCACTCACCCCAAATCTCCCCCTAACTGACCTTGAGACTGGGCCCCCTTAGCTCATAACAAGGTTACAGATATATAGAAACATTGGGGTGTCACCCTGCTATAGTTCCAGGGGTACCCAGGGTACAAATAAGCACTCACCCCAAAGCTCCCCCCTAACTAGTCTTCAGACATAGCCCTTCTCCCTGGGGGTCAGACAAACAGTTTCAGAACTAGTGGATTAAAGGGTCTGCACATGACTAATAGTAATATTGAAAGTGCAGAGTAAAACGAATTCCCCTTCAAATAAAACATCTGTATGAATAGTTTTTATTATTATTGCAACAACCTGGACCCTCTTTTATTCCTGCTTCCAACATGGGGTTAAACCCCATTTTACTGGGGGTCTCTCTGTTAATTCCATATCCCAGTCTGTGGGAATCTGAAGTGGCAGAAGGGGCTGCAAATTGAATGAAATTCAGCAGGTGACAGTTGGCAGTATTCTCTATAGAGAGGGCAGCTGACAGTTGCAATTGACCCTCCTTGGAATATGAACTAAAATGATGGCAAACAGGAGAAAAGTAAGAGAGGACTTGTCAATATTGACAATAATGCCCTGCAACCTTCCACTCCTGGGATGCTGGGAGTTGTAAATAGTAGGCTGGACATTAAAGAGAAACTCAGTACATACTAACTGTCAGCACTAACTGTCAGCACCAGGTGTCAGTAAAGACACAGCTGTGTGATCTGAGCGACTCACGAGAGACACGTGCCTCTCCAGCTCCTGCAACAAAATGTGTGGTTAAATTGTGTATAAATGTCATTGCTGTTGAAAGAAGTGTCTGTCTGTCTCTTTCTTTTGTGGGCGGAGTTCTCCTTTAACTAGAATTTCCTTTCATGTAAATGTCACATTTCTCCTGAATTAAAGAGAAAGTGACTCTCCCGCACTGACAGAGCAATTGGAGAGGAGAATTTCATGCTGATTTTTATATCATTCATATTATCCCAGAACTAAATCAAGAAAAGTCCTGAAATATTCGCTGTTATCTGCTCCCCACTTCTACTGAGAATTGTATGGCCTCACTTTCTATTAGAGACACAATACCCACCCATTGTGACCTCCCTATTTATAATGAGACACAATTCCACCCATCCGGCCTTCTATTTTGACTGAGATACAATTCAATTCACCCATCATGGCCTCCCATTTCTACTAAGACACAATCCTACCCATTGTGGAGTCCAATTTCAACTACGACACATTCCCACCCATCGTGGCCTCCCATTTCTACTGAGAAACAATCCACCCATCATGGACTCCTATTTCTATTAAGGCACAATCCCACCCACCATGGCCTGCCATTTCTACTGAGAAACAATCACACCCATTGTGACCTCCTATTTCTACTGAGACATAATTCCACACATTGTGACCTTCTATTTCTACTAAGACACAATCCCACCGATTGTGGCCCCCTATTTCTACTGAGACACAATCCCACCCATTGGGGCCTCCCATTTCTACTGAGACACAATCCCACCCATCATGGTCTCCTATTTCTACTGAGAAACAATCCCACCCATTGTGACATCCTATTATACTGAGACACATTCCACCCACCATGGACTCCTATTTCTACTAAGACACAATCCCATCCATCGTGGCCTCCCATTTCTACTGAAAAACAATCACACCCATTGTGACCTCCAATTTCTACTGAGACATAATTCCACGCATTGTGACCTTCTATTTTTACTAAAAAACAATCCAATCATTGTGGCCCCCTATTTCTACTGAGACACAATCCTATCCATTGTGGCCTCCTATTTATACTGAGACACAATCTCACCCATCGTGGCCTCCCATTTCTACTGAGACACAATCCCACCCATCGTGGCCTCCTATTTCTACTGAGAAACAATCCCACCCATTGTGACATCCTTTTTATGCTGAGACACAATTCCACCCACCATGGACTCCTATTTCTACTAAGACACAATCCCATCCATCGTGGCCTCCCATTTCTACTGAAAAACAATCACACCCATTGTGACCTCCATTTCTACTGAGACATAATTCCACGCATTGTGACCTTCTATTTTTACTAAAAAACAATCCCAATCCATTGTGGCCCCCTATTTCTACTGAGACACAATCCTATCCATTGTGGCCTCCTATTTATACTGAGACCAATCTCACCCATCGTGGCCTCCCATTTCTACTGAGACACAATCCACACCCATCGTGGCCTCCTATTTCTACTGAGAAACAATCCCACCCATTGTGACATCCTTTTTATGCTGAGACACAATTCCACCCACCATGGACTCCTATTTCTACTAAGACACCATCCCATCCATCGTGGCCTCCCATTTCTACTGAAAAACAATCACACCCATTGTGACCTCCTATTTCTACTGAGACATAATTCCACGCATTGTGACCTTCTATTTCTACTAAAAAACAATGCAATCCATTGTTGCCTCCTATTTCTACTGAGACACAATCCCACCCATTGTGACCTCCTATTTTTACTGAAGCACAATCCCACCCATCATGGCCTCCTATTTCTACTGAGACACAATCCCACCCATTGTGGCCTCATATTTCAACTGAGGACACAATTCCACCCATTGTGTCTTCCTATTTCTACTGAGACACAATCTCACCCATTGTGACCTCCTATTTTTACTGACAAACAATCCCACCCATCATGGCCTCCTATTTCTACTGAGACACAATCCACCCATTGTGGCCTCATATTTCTACTGAGACACAATCCCACCCATCATGGCCTCTTATTTTTACTGAGACACAATCCCACCCATTGTGGCCTCCTATTTCACTGAGATACAATCCCACCCAATGCATCCTCCCTACTCCTACCTAGATACAATGCTACCCAGCGTGGCCTAGTAATGCTGCTATCATTTGGAACCAGACAGGCCAGGCTTACTCAGTGCAGCTTCAATTATGATCCAAACACTCAGAGGCCCCGTGTTAATTGCAGGGAATTCATTATGATTATTGGATTGTAGGGATTATACACAGAACAGAATGAAATGATCTCAATCATCGTTACATCAAGAGAAGTGACACTGGATGATACAGTCGTTCCAGTCTGATGATATTTGGGCAGCTGATATATTCCTATAAGGAACAGTTTCCCCTCTGATAATATGAAGATTTCTAATGTTCATGTGGCCCCCAAGCAACAGATCTAATTGTATAAGGTTGGAAATATGAGGAAATATAATAAACTTCTATTTACTGCTCTATAGACAATTTCTTCTTTGTAACATTCTGCAATTTCCCCAAACACTCAAATACTGATCATTTTGTACAAAAAGATTCTGGAGGGGGATTTCTGAGCACCTAATTAACATAAGGTAAGAACCTTTGTATTGTCCCAGGGTGATCCTTGTGTCTTTATACTGGGGGTCTGGAGACATCAGTGTTAAAATACACAGGGACAGAGCAGAACACACTGCTATTTAATTCCAACAATTGGCCTCACGCCTGTCACCCCACATTTTATTACTAATGTTCCCTGCAAAATCTATGGCACAAACACTCAATGATACAGAATAATATGTTGCCATAGTTTTATGGGATCTCTCTGTACAGACTATGAGCAAACTTAGGGACTGTTCCTGCTGAATTGTGCTTAGTACAGGGAATACCTATGCGGTCATAGTTTTATGGGATCTCTCTGTACAGACTATGAGCAAACTTAGGGACTGTTCCTGCTGAATTGTGCTTAGTACAGGGGAATACCTATGTACCATAGTTTTATGGGATCTCTCTGTACAGACTATGAGCAAACTTAGGGGACTGTTCCTGCTGAATTGTGCTTAGTACAGGGAATACCTATGTACCATAGTTTTATGGGATCTCTCTGTACAGACTATGAGCAAACTTAGGGACTGTTCCTGCTGAATTGTGCTTAGTACAGGGAATACCTATGTACCATAGTTTTATGGGATCTCTCTGTACAGACTATGAGCAAACTTAGGGACTGTTCCTGCTGAATTGTGCTTAGTACAGGGAATACCTATGTACCATAGTTTTATGGGATCTCTATGTACAGACTATGAGCAAACTTAGGGACTGTTCCTGCTGAAATAAGTTTAGTACAGATTAGGTGCACAACATTTTAGTCTGAAGCAAGAGTGGAAGCCGAGCAAGTAATCCCTTATAGTGAGAACTAAAAACACAAACAAACATGATATAACAACTGTATAGAAGTCCCATTACTGTCATTCACAAGTGATATCTGCCGATTCCACATCAGACTCATTAAACCTCTCACTTTCCTCTGGGAGCAACAGAAAGAAACTTCTTTCTCAACTTTCTCCTATGATTCATCTGCCATAAATCCTTTAGAAATTTACATCTAGAAAATGCCTTCTCTCCCAGGAACTGTCTGGATATGGAAATGGGGGGGGAGCATTTATAATTTTAATTGGTTAAAGGGAAACTGCCATGAAAAAGTACTTTGTGTAGCACTGTATGAAGTTCTGCCCTACCCAGTCATCATGTAATTCTTCCTTTTGTCTGTAAACAGGGGAAGTGTATTTCCTGGTACTCGTGTAACTGTCTCTACTTCCTTACACTGGGGAGTGTATTTCCTGGTACTCATGTGACTGTCTCTACTTCCTTTGCACAGGGGAGTGTATTTCCTGGTACTCATGTGACTGTCTCTACTTCCTTTTGCACAGGGGAGAGTATTTCCTGGTACTTGTGTGACTGTCTCTACTTCCTTTGCGCGGGGAGTGTATTTCCTGGTACTCATGTGACTGTCTCTACTTCCTTTGCACGGGGGGAGGGTATTTCCTGGTACTTGTGTGACTGTCTCTACTTCCGTTGCACAGGGGAGTGTATTTCCTGGTACTCATGTGACTGTCTCTACTTCCTTTGCACAGGGGAGTGTATTTCCTGGTACTCATGTGACTGTCTCTACTTCCTTTGCACAGGGGAGTGTATTTCCTGGTACTCATGTGACTGTCTCTACTCCCTTTGCACGGGGGAGTGTATTTCCTGGTACTCATGTGACTGCCTCTACTTCCTTTGCACAGGGGAGAGTATTTCCTGGTACTTGTGTGACTGTCTCTACTTCCTTTGCGCGGGGAGTGTATTTCCTGGTACTCATGTGACTGCCTCTACTTCCTTTGCACAGGGGAGAGTATTTCCTGGTACTTGTGTGACTGTCTCTACTTCCTTTGCGCGGGGAGTGTATTTCCTGGTACTCATGTGACTGTCTCTACTTCCTTTGCACGGGGGAGGGTATTTCCTGGTACTTGTGTGACTGTCTCTACTTCCTTTGCACAGGGGAGTGTATTTCCTGGTACTCATGTGACTGTCTCTACTTCCTTTGCACAGGGGAGTGTATTTCCTGGTACTCATGTGACTGTCTCTACTTCCTTTGCACGGGGGAGTGTATTTCCTGGTACTCATGTGACTGTCTCTACTTCCTTTGCACGGGGGAGTGTATTTTCTGGTACTTGTGTGACTGACTCTACTTCCTTTGCACAGGGAGTGTATTTCCTGCTACTCGTGTGACTGTCTCTACTTCCTTTGCACGGGGGGTGTATTTCCTGCTACTCTGTGACTGTCTCTACTTCCTTTGCATGGGGAAGTATATTTAATGCATAGAGTAATATAATACACAAGTACCAGGAAGTATGTTGAACTAAATCTAAATATGGGACACTGGGTAAATAAAGAAACATAAGAGACAGTGCTGGTGAGATGGGAAATGCTCCAGTTGATATAAGTCACTCAGAACACGCATTCCTTTAATGCCATTTGCGCAAGCAGCAGCAGCGTCGCATTTGTATAAAAAGACGAGTGTAAAAGCTGCAGATTTGTGTCATTAAAGTGATAAAAATTTCAGCGCTGAGAGCTGAGTGACAGGACTCAGTGATAATGGGGACAGACTTTAAAGGGGAAGTTGCCAATGCTTTTATTATGGAATTCATTTGGAATTTGAAGTAAATTTTTTATTATATGTCATTTTACTTGATTGGAGAGGAATGGTTAATATGTTTAGGAGGACAAGCCATGTGATGTTTATTAATAAAGGATTCCTCCTATACTGGGGCAATGCATTTTCTGACTGATACAAAGAAGAGAGGGCACAGTTTGTCTATTCTAATGCCAGGCAAGAGAATGGTTCAAGTCTTCTTTGGTCTGTCAATGTCACAGCTTTAACCTTTCACATTATCAATAAGCCCCAAAATAACTTCCCGAGAAATAAAGCAGCCAATCACAGGATGAGATGATTGCCCCAGAAATAAAGCAGCCAATCACAAGATGAGATTATTGCCCCAGAAATAAAGCAGCCAATCACAGGATGAGATGATTGCCCCAGAAATAAAGCAGCCAATCACAAGATGAGATTATTGCCCCAGAAATAAAGCAGCCAATCACAGGATGAGATGATTGCAACAGAAATAAAGCAGCCAATCACATGATGAGATTATTGCCCCAGAAATAAGGTAGCCAATCACAGGTTGAGATGATTGCCCCAGAAATAAAGCAGCCAATCACAGGATGAAATGATTTTCCCCAGAAATAAAGCAGCCAGTCACAGGATGAGATGATTTTCCCTAGAAATAAAGCAGCCAATCACAGGTTGAGATGATTGCCCCAGAAATAAAGCAGCCAATCACAGTATAAGATGATTTCCCCCAGAAATAGCCAAATCCCAGAATAAGGTCAGAATGGCAGAAAGTAACAACAATGTTCTTCTATGTAACTTTATGCCCAGGCATCTGTACAGTTCCAGTGTTGTGATTGGAATTCATGGGGGGAAATAACAAAATACATGAGAAAAGCTGTTATTGGTCAAGAAATTCCTGCCAGGGAATAATCATTAAATTCTGTTGGTTGTTTTGTGCTGCTGTAACATAAGGAACAGCCCCCCCCCCCCCGCACTGAACTCTGTGGATATGGGAGGGGGTCCTGTGCCTGTTCCATTGTGACGTCGACCCCCAGGCAGGTGTATATAAAGCTCTGTCTGCTCCCAGCCATGAGAGGGGGATTCAAGCTGAAGATTTACACCCATGTGTAAGAAGCTCCTTCCTCTGCAGTGAAGACTTTATTTCTCCAGCTCTCAGGTACCAATTCTTCTACTTCTACTCGTTCTGCCCAACTCCTCGTGCCCCAAATGTGCCCCTTCCTCACCAGGGCTGTTTGACTTCTCATTCAGCTCAACTCTGCCCAATAGAAGCCCCCGTATAAAGGGAAATGTTGGGGGGGGGGTAAGTTCACAAGAAGTTGTGTAGAACTTTGCAACAATCACACAACAACCACAAGTTTCAGAATGAAACTGGACAACTAGGGACCTTTGCACACAAGAGCTTGCAATCTACAAGTGACACACAAGAGCTTGCAATCTACAAGTGGTTTCATATTATCCACCGTGTGTCACCCCCTGTGCGCTGAGTGGGTTTCTAGGAGTGTTGCAGAGTACATGGCAGTCTCATAACTGGGTAACTGTCCCACATGGGTCTCATATAAAGGGAAGCTCTTTCTGTTTTACCCAGTAGCTTTTGCTTTCATATGTCACATATTCCCTTCCTGTGATGTCTGTCTGTCTCTCAACTCTGTCTGTTCCCCCAGCAGTTAATTCTGAACAGACAATGAGCCCCCTGAACATCCCACTTCTCCTCATTGTCCTGTCAGTGAGTGTGAGCTGCGGGGAGACTGCACCTATGGACAGGTCAGTGATGGACCCATTCAGCTTTGGAATGTCACTCTCTCTCTCTCTCTCACACACACTCTCTCTCCCTATGTCTCTCTACTCTCTCTCTCACTCTCTCTCTCACACACACTCTCTCTCCCTATGTCTCTCTACTCTCTCTCTCACTCTCTCCCTGTCTCTCTCTCACACACACTCTCTCTCCCTATGTCTCTCTACTCTCTCTCTCACTCTCTCCCTGTCTCTCTCTCACACACACTCTCTCTCCCTATGTCTCTCTACTCTCTCTCTCACTCTCTCCCTGTCTCTCTCTCACACACACTCTCTCTCCCTATGTCTCTCTACTCTCTCTCTCACTCTCTCCCTGTCTCTCTCTCTCACACACTCTCTCTCCCTATGTCTCTCTACTCTCTCTCTCCTCTCCCTGTCTCTCTCTCTCACTCTCTCTCCTCTCCCTGTCTCTCCCTCTCTCTCACACACACTCTCTCTCCCTATGTCTCCCTACTCTCTCTCCTCTCCCTGTCTTGCTCACTTTCTTTTTCACATACTCTCTCTGTCTAGGTCTCTCCCTGTCTCTCTCTTACTCTCTCCCTGTCTCTCTCACTTAGGGTTGCCACCTTTTCTGGAAAAAAATAACAAACATAATATATATTTATCTTTTTTCCCTACTAATAACATTGGGATCAACCACTGGCCAGGTGGCAACCCTACTGTCACTCTCTACACTGTCTCTCTATTCTGTCTCTCACTTACTCTCTCTCCTCTCCCTGTCTCTCTCACTCAAATCAAATCAAATGAGGTTTATTTATTATTATTATTTATTTATCTGGCTCTGTCACACTCTCTTCCTGTCTCTCTCACTCTCTCTGTCTTACTCTGTCCCTGTCTCTCTCACTCTCTGACTCTCTCCCTGTATCTCTACTCTGTCTCTCACACACTTACTCTCTCTCACGCACTCTCCCTCTGTCTCTCTCGCTGTCTCTCTTACTCTGTCCCGGTCTCTCTCACTCTCTCCCTGTATCTCTACTCTGTCTCTCTCACTCACTCGCCCTCTGTCTCTCTCACTCTCTCCCTGTCTCTCTTATTCTCTCCCTGTCTCTCCTCTCCCTGTCACTCACTCACTCACTATCTCTCCTCTCCCTGTCTCTCTCACTCTCTCCCTCTAGTCTGAGTTTCCTAATAAAATCACATATGTTAACCCCTTATCAGACTCAAGTCTTACGATGCCCCAGACTGGACAAAGGGTTGGATTTCACTGCAGACCAGACACACCTTGTTCCGACCCGTGAATGAAATCCCACAACTGGACAACAGCAGACACAAGGGGTAGGTCACCTTGGATTCATTATCTCTGGTTCTTTTGTTACACTTTCTAACTAACTAACTAACTAACTAACTAATTAATTAACTAACTAACTAACATCCACGTTGAGCTCTAAACACTGTGCTGGGGAGTCATCACGTCTCCTATCAATGGGTAAAGGGGTCAGAGAGAAAGGGGCACAATTCTCCTTTAGGAAAGTCACTGGGGATCAAGAAAAGGATATGGAAAATGTTTTGGGGGGCTCATATGAGAAGGAGGGGTAACATAATTCTTTACCAAACAGGGGCCCCCAAAAACAAGATTCCCCAAGTGACCTCACGAGACACGGCAGCTTCAGACACTTTTTGTAACAAGCAGAACTTTTATACAGTTTGACACATTCGTTAGCACTGATAATATAATAATATTAATAACATCAGCACAATTGTTATCGCTGTAGATATTAATTCATTAATCTCATTAGCACTAATTACTTACATACATTTCACAACACGGAGATTAACCTCTAAGATCCATTCTGCAACATTAATCAATAGAGTTTGACTTTAGCTACAATAAGAACCCAAGGAAAGGTCCCAAGAGCTGACAGTCAATTACTATCTAGAAATGTCTCATTTTACTTTATTTTCTTTTACAAAAGAGTTTTTATAAAACTCCAGGTACAAACAGGGTACACAAGGGAGTCTTGAGACTTACTCATGTGGATTCATTGTATCGAGTAAACGTTTTACTTTTACTCAAAACTGGGACATTTTATATCAATATCAAACTTACAGGGACATTTTCTCAATATATTTTCTGATATTTTCCCCACGACAATTCTAAAGTGAATGTTGTGTAATAGAACAATGAAGGGGTTTCATGTACAGAACCTGCCATGTTAATCAACTTTAATTGCATTATTACCTCCCAGTCTGTGACGTGTAATTAGCCTTCATTTGACATAACTGAATATCTAAGTAAAATAGATTCTGTTACTGGGGATTTACTAAAGAACATATTATATTTAATGGCACATATAGTAATAATTACATACAATTCAATGGTAAAGTATAAAAATGGCATTTTTAATGACATACACCCCCATATCATATATGCACATAATATAAGTGTATAATATATAGACACAGCCCCCCATCTTTCCCCTGTCACCCCCATATCATATATGCACATAATGTAAGTGTATAATATATAGGCACAGCCCCCCATCTTTCCCCTGTCACCCCCATATCATATATGCACATAATGTAAGTGTATAATATATAGGCACAGCCCCCCATCTTTCCTCTGTCACCCCCATAACATATATGCACATAATGTAAGTGTATAATATATAGGCACAGCCCCCCATCTTTCCTCTGTCACCCCCATAACATATATGCACATAATATAAGTGTATAATATATAGACACAGCCCCCCATCTTTCCTCTGTCACCCCCATATCATATATGCACATAATGTAAGTGTATAATATATAGGCACAGCCCCCATCTTTCCTCTGTCACCCCCATATCATATATGCACATAATGTAAGTGTATAATATATAGGCACAGCCCCCCATCTTTCCTCTGTCACCCCCATATCATATATGCACATAATGTAAGTGTATAATATATAGGCACAGCCCCCCATCTTTCCCCTGTCACCCCCATATCATATATGCACATAATGTAAGTGTATAATATATAGGCACAGCCCCCCATCTTTCCTCTGTCACCCCCATATCATATATGCACATAATGTAAGTGTATAATATATAGGCACAGCCCCCCATCTTTCCTCTGTCACCCCCATATCATATATGCACATAATGTAAGTGTATAATATATAGGCACAGCCCCCCATCTTTCCCCTGTCACCCCCATGTTATATTTTGGCACAAATGAAGGCGCACAATTAACCCCTTGTGTCCCACTTTCTCACACCTGGAATGCAGTGCAAAGTTAGTGCAAATAAAGTGCAGCTTGGGACTGATGTTTGGGATGGGGGGTTGATGGCTGGACACTAGAGAAGAAATGTAATTTCAGACTTTGGGCAGGGAGTGATTTATCGCCCCCCCCCCCCGTGAGTGCAGTGACAGGCGTCTGTTTGTGACTCAGTGAAAGAAGTGAAAGCGACTCTGTCATTTAGAGAAATAATAGGTGATACTAATGTCTCAGTGGGTGAGTGGGTGGAAAGATGAAGAGAGATGTTCGTGTGTCTCTCACTTCTTGGCTTTTTAAAAAAAAATCATTTTTGTGGTTTTCTTTTTGTGTTTTCTTGTTTGTAGGCATCAGTTGCAGAAGAGAAAGTGCAACACAGCGACGTGTGTGACCCAGCGTCTGGCCGACTTCTTGGTTCGATCCAACAACAACATCGGCACCATTTATTCACCGACCAACGTGGGGTCCTACACTTATGGCAAAAGGGACCTTTCTGGGGGTTCTTAGCAGGGAGCCCCCCATCATTTCCATGAATCTGATTCTTGCTGTTTCTCCAACATTAACCTCATCCTCCTGTACCTGGGGCAGCGCCTCGTGTCTCTTCATTAACCCTTTCAGTCCACGTGGGGGAAACACACAAACGACATGTTCTGATGGGAGAAGAAAGACTCCAAAAGGAAGAAATGTTGAAAACACAAAATATATAAAATAATTTGACTGCAGAAATAAACTTGCCGCAAGGTTTTTTTTATTAAAATGTGTGTAAATACAAGAGTTCTCTGTAGTACATCCTTCCTCTAGTTATGGACTTCCCTGTGCCCCAATTCTATAGCTCTGTCTCCTTCCAGTGCAGAGTGGGTTAATTAAATAACATAGTCAGGCAACGTTTTGCTGCATTTCAACTAGTTCTTGGGAACTTTAGGGGATTCTGTTTCCTGGTACACATAACTTTCTCCACTTCCTTTGCACGGGGGAGTGTATTTCCTGGTACTCATGTGACTGTCTCTACTTCCTTTGCACGGGGGAGTGTATTTCCTGGTACACATAACTTTCTCTACTTCCTTTGCACAGGGGAGTGTATTTCCTGGTACACATAACTTTCTCTACTTCCTTTGCACGGGGGAGTGTATTTCCTGGTACTCTTGTGACTGTCTCTACTTCCTTTGCACTGGGGAGTGTATTACCTGGTACTCGTGTGACTGTCTCTACTTCCTTTGCACGGGGGGAGTGTATTTCCTGGTACTCGTGTGACTGTCTGTACTTCCTTTGCACGGGGGATTGTATGTCCTGGCACTCATGTGACTGTTTCTTCTTCCTTTGCACGGGGAGTGTATTTCCTGGTACTCGTGTGACTGTCTCTACTTCCTTTGCACGGGGGAGTGTATTTCCTGGTACTCGTGTGACTGTCTCTACTTCCTTTGCACGGGGGAGTGTATTTCGTGGTACTCGTGTGACTGTCTCACATCCATCTGTGTGGCTGGGCTTTAGAAAGTCACAGGGACCATGCAGCAACTTGAGCTGTAATTCACCCACAAATAATCACATTCCAGTTACTTTGTGTTCAAAAATAATTTTACAGACCACCTCAACCCACCTGTTAGCTAAAAACCCTTACACTAAATTGGGGGCTTGGAAGGTTGAAGGCAGCAGACAAACATGAGCTCCCCCTGGTGGTCAGGCAGTAACAGTGCAAATGCTTTGTCCATGGTGCTGAAGTGAAAGAAGTAACATCACTCCCAATTATTATGACACAGGAGCATAATTAAAGGCAAAGCTTAAGAAGGGAATCAGTAACATAACGTTCCCCGTGTCATGTTCACCCTCTGGTGTATAGCGGTTATTGCACTGGAGGCAGGACAGGTAGGAATGAGCCCATTGTATGGCACATAAAGGTAACAAAGTCCATGTTGAGTTGAATAAAGACAGAGGGAAGAAGCTGTCAGGATCACAAGTTTAGTGAGTAGCCACAGGACCAGGCAGAGGGGACAGGCTTAATGAAGCCACACAGCCAATGGCAACTTTACTTAATACTGATATGCCAAGTGGTACTGTGGCACTGATAGTCCAGTATGGGCACTCTCACCAGGCAAGAGCCACGTCTCACTAAGCGGCATGCAATTCTTGTTTTTGTAGCCTTAATGCACAAGCCCTCACACTGCTTGGGTCCAGCCCCCACCCCTTTTCACAGTGGAATATAAAGTATATGCTCTGCCCGCCCCCCATTAGCTCCCTCACTTCTTTTTATTCTATGAGCACTTTGCACCGAAACTCCTCCTCTAAATGGGTGTCAGGCAAGTGCCTTGTGATTGGCTACGGACACTGAGTGACGAGACATTCAGTTGTGTTACTAACAAAATTTACCTTTCTCTCAGTGACAAACTATAGGGGACTCCCATGATTTCAAGGAACCAGCACTGAATCCAAATGTCAGTAGTAACAACTGCAACTCACACACTTGCTCACTAAACCATTACCCATGTTACAAGCGCCATTATTAACTCCCAACCAATCACAGGCTCTTTCACTCTCCTCACTACTGATATTATATTCACTGGCTGAAACTTTGGGGGTCCCAGGTGAAAACTATTTTCAGTTCCTCGCTATAAAAAACTGTGGGAGACAGTAGGGCAAGATGGAGACTGTAGGACAAGATGGAGACAGCAGGACAAGATGGAGACAGCAGGACAAGATGGAGACAGTAGGGCAAGATGGAGACAGTAGGACAAGATGGAGACAGTAGGGCAAGATGGAGACAGTAGGGCAAGATGGAGACAGTAGGGGAAGATGGAGATAGTAGGACAAGATGGAGACAGTATAGCAAGATGGAGACAGTAGGACAAGATGGAGACAGTAGGGCAAGATGGAGACAGTAGGACAAGATGGAGACAGTAGGGCAAGATGGAGACAGCATAAAGTATCCTGTCAAGTAACCAGAATGTACTTAAAGCTGAGAGATTGAAGGGGAGTGTCCTACTGTCTCCATCTTGCCCTGCTGTCTCCATCTTGCCCTGCTGTCTCCATCTTACCCTGCTGTCTCCATCTTGTCCTTCTGTCTCCATTTTGCCCAACTGTCTCCATCTTGCCCTGCTGTCTCCATCTTACCCTACTTTCTCCATCTTGTCCTGCTGTCTCCATCTTGTCCTACTGTCTCCATCTTACCCTACTGTCTCCATCTTGTCCTACGGTCTCCATCTTGCCCTGCTGTCTCCATCTTGTCCTCCTGTCTCCATCTTACCCTGCTGTCTCCATCTTGTCCTTCTGTCTCCATTTTGCCCAACTGTCTCCATCTTGCCCTGCTGTCTCCATCTTACCCTACTTTCTCCATCTTGTCCTACTGTCTCCATCTTGTCCTACTGTCTCCATCTTGTCCTACTGTCTCCATATTGTCCTACTAGTCACCCTTAATATCATTGACCATTGGGAGGGATGAAGGGGCTCAGTGATGTTGGGCAATGGCCAGATGCCTATAGTTACAGTATATATAGGAATGTTTGGTACAAATAGGTAGACACACTGACAGTAGTCAGTAGTATGCTTCTATGTTAATGGGTATAAAGTTCTCTCTATACGTCATGGCTGAAAGTGTCCATTGAAGTCCATTACTCACACTGGTTTCTTCCTTGTGATGTGCAAGTGTTAAAGGGTAAAATAACCTCCCAAGTCTGACAGTGCCTCTCAGTCTCACTTTGCCCCCGCGACTCTTGCAAGGCTCTAACAGTCCTTATCAAATGTGATACTGGGCGGGGGGGAGTTGCAAAGACCCTCCAGGTTCATGAGGAGAAATACATTAGCGGAGCTGCCAAATCAAGTGGCTGAGCTGTGTGAAATCATGAGAGTTGAGAGGCTTTTACTCCCATATAACAGACTCAAGTGATAAAGTACAATGCAGAGATGTGACTCATACTTAAAGGGAGCCCCATTACATAAAAGTTAACTTCCACAAGTACCGCCCCTTATCCCGGCTGCTTTAATTCTCTTTCATATCCTGAACCTAATATTTGAGCCTTTGTACAAAGCACGTGGGACTGGGGGTCTCCATTGGGGTCTCAGAGACCCCCTCCACCAGAAGCGGACGATAAGAATCAGTTTGATTTCTAAGAACAGATTTTGGAGAGAGGAAATGATGCGACTCATGAAACAAAGGGAGAAAGCGACAGGAATAGAATGAATGTGGGAGGAAGAAGAGATTGAGCCCCCTGTCACTGTCAGTTCATAAAGAAGCAGGAAAATGATGGGATAAAAGTAACAGACATGTCCTGGTGTAGAGCCGGTCCACTCTCTCTCTCTATATATATATATATTATATATTACACTACTGCATATGTGAATGCTCTATATGCTATGCTATGCTATGCTATAATAACTTTCTGAGATTGCTGACAATATGTACAGAAGAACCCTTTCTTCATCCACTACTTTTATTTATACACAGAGCTATGACTGACCCAAAGAACTTACAGTCTAAAGGGCTCATGTGCAAAAAGCTGCACTCAAAAACAGCAATACTGTCACTTTGTATCAGGGGGACACTGGGAGTGTCAGGTCTGTGTCTATTACTGTTAATATAAATATAATATATATACTGCAAGTCCAGCAGCACCAGCACAGTAATGAACTGTCTTCCATACAGACCCGGGTGGGAGGGTGCGTTTGCGTCATTATGTGCGAATACATCGCTCTTTCTTCTCCCCTTAGAAATGACAACAAAAGGAATCAGTGAAATGTCTTTTGTTTCAGCCCAGGCTCTTCTGTCACGGACCGACCCGCTATTAATAACCTGCCTTAATAAAACACCAGCTGAGGTTAACGAGAAGGGTTTTAATTAATGATACACAAATTATTCTAAATTCACTTCCTGAAGCAATAATCTGTCAGATCCACCCTTTTCATATTAGAAATTAACCCCCATTATGTAAAAAGAAGACACAAGGATATTAGAAAAGCAATACATGGAACTCTGAGTATCACTCATGTATTATAAGGGATAATGTACCCCCTACTGTAAATGATAAGGATATTAGAAGTCACTGAGGGGTTGTTCTGTGACCATATAAAGGCACAAGGCTGCAGGCTGAGTTATACAGGGAACTCTGAGTATCACTCATGTATTATAAGGGATAATGTACCCCCTACTGTAAATGATAAGGATATTAGAAGTCACTGAGGGGTTGTTCTGTGACCATATAAAGGCACAAGGCTGCAGGCTGAGTTATACAGGGAACTCTGAGTATCACTCATGTATTATAAGGGAGAATGTACCCCCTACTGTAAATGATAAGGATACAAGGAGTTCTGTGACCATTTATTCAGCTGGCAGTTCAGTTAAGGTGGCCATAGATGCCCTGATAATATTGGACAAAACTTAGTTTAATACAATATTCAGTGAGTTTATAGTGGGAGACAAGCCAACCAATCGGCAGAATACTTGGATATCGGTCGGCTCTTTGATCGGGCTGAGAGGATAATTTTGATTGGCCACTGTTAGCGCTGAATCGTCATAAACAGGTAGAATTCTATTGTTTGCGATGATTCAGCTCTAACAAGTCTGTATTGAAACCAATAGGAAAGATCGTAATTTTCACATGTATGGCACCTTTATTTATTATTTTGTTAAATATTTTACCTGCAAAGACTCCAGGCAGTTGTTGTTGTTGAACTGGAAGGATTCACTTGACCTGTGAGTGTGAATTGGAGTGGGGCACAGAGCCCAGGAGCAGCTCGTGTAGGAGGTAAATGATCCCTAATGTCACTGTAAATGGCCCATTTTAGTTAAATACAGAGACCAGAGAAATTGAATTCCCAGGACCCCTGACTGCCCCCCTTCTCGTGCCACTGGAGTGCGTGTGTAATGGGAAGTGACGTGGGGAATGTGATTAAGAGACGGACAATTTCACAGTTGCTAAACCAATAGACATCATATCTTTCTATTTGCTGAGCGGCGCTGACCCGGCCGGTTCTGGGCAGTACTGGGCATTTATTGGCCACTCTTGGGCCTGATAGTGCCCCCCCCAGCAATCCATTGGCCTCACACACGCAGGTCTGGGGCTGCTGAAACACATTAAACAAGTGATTTTTCTCCCATTAGCCAAGTCCCTCCGATGGAACCGAGACGCACATTTCCCAACTGTCACCTGCCTGATGGCCGCCTTGTGACAAATGACTGGCCCCAGCTTTCTCCATTCATCCCCCCCCCCATTGTGTTGATTACACATAGCGACAGGGAACATTGTATCATTAATATTATATATAGTCTTCTCTGCACCCCGTGAAACATTTGGGCTAAGTGGGTGCATCTCAGTCCAGAACACAGCCCTGTATTTCCTATTAGTCTGTACTTACTGTCACAATCTGACTCTTGCACCTAAATAGAGACAGAACTACACACATATACCCACACATATCCACACTTACCTACACACACAACTACACACAAACACCTTGCTGAAGATTTCCCCATCTCTTCTTCTTCTTCCCACCCTGTCCTTTGGTTACAATGACGGCAATTTGTGCTGCTATGAACATAATTGTCATTTTTGTGTCATTTTTATAGTTCTGGGAAATGTCAGAAGAAATGGCTCATTAAAAATAAACTCTTAAGGTGGAAACCCACGAGCTACAAACCTCTACTTCATCTGAAATAAAACATTATTCTAAATGCTGAAATAATCAGCAATCACCATTAACAGATAATCCCAGTGCCCCCTGCAGCTTTACTGTGCCCCAAAATGTCAGTTGAATGTCATATCACAGAAAATACCTTAAGTAACTGCGTGGAACTGGGGTGGGACGTGGGGGTCCCACACACAAGCCCCTGCCTTTCTCTCTTCATCTCCCAAATTCCCTTCTCCTTCCCCCTTTTTGTATATCTACTTGTTCCCCTATTATTCCCGTGATTGGTCGCTAAAGTGACTGACAAGTTTGAGGTCACTGCATTGGGGATTTTTTAGCCTGACCTCTCATTTCTTAAAGTGATCTGTGTAGACCCAGTAGTCCATACTGGTGATGAATCCAAATAATAAGTCCATTATACAGTAAGTGCAATTAAATACAATAAGATATACTTTACCCCTTGTATTGCAAAACTGCCTACAAAAGAGACCAAATAGCTTTTTGTTTACAGGAACAAGCATATTACATGAGTAATAAATGACAATGACTGTATTACATGTCTTTATAGCGGTACTGCCCAATATATCTTACCACTCAGAAGTTCTGCTACTGTAGGAAATCTTGTTTCTATTCTAATTTCAAACTATAGGGCAGCCGCATCAAATTCTCACTGAAGAGAGATATAGGATCAAATTAAATGAAGGTTAGTCGTATCACCATTAACAAAACGACTGCTTTCTAAACTAAGGTCTGTTGGGCTTAATGAAGTCGTTTGCACATGGATAGGATACTGGCTACAGGATCAGGTACAGAGGGTGATTGTTAATGGGACATTCCCCTTACTGAAACAATCTAGCAAAAAATATACCTAATTATTTGGCAAATTGGTCTCAAGGAAATACTCGTCTATGCACATTAACCCCTCATCCTGTGCTATTGATGAATACAAGCTTTCAATATCTATGCTGCATAATGTACACTTGCCATTCAAGCACTTGTTCAGTTTTGCTGAACATTTTGCAGACATTGGGTTAGACACTGTGTTTATACTGCTGGGAGTTCTGGGGGTGTTACGGGGAGTTGTGTTTATACTGCTGGGAGTTCTGGGGGTGTTACATGGAGTTGGGGTTGTGTTTATACTGCTGGGAGTTCTGGGGGTGTTACGGGGAGTTGTGTTTATACTGCTGGGAGTTCTGGGGGTGTTACATGGAGTTGGGGTTGTGTTTATACTGCTGGGAGTTCTAGGGGTGTTAGGTGGAGTTGTGTTTATACTGCTGGGAGTTCTGGGAGTGTTACGTGGAGTTGTGTTTATACTGCAGGGAGTTCTGGGGGTGTTACGTGGAGTTGTGTTTATACTGCTGGGAGTTCTGGGGTGTTACATGGAGTTGGGGTTGTGTTTATACTGCTGGGAGTTCTGGGGGTGTTATGTGGAGTTGTGTTTATACTGCTGGGAGTTCTGGGGTGTTACATGGAGTTGGGGTTGTGTTTATACTGCTGGGAGTTCTGGGGGTGTTACGTGGAGTTGTGTTTATACTGCTGGGAGTTCTGGGGGTGTTACATGGAGTTGTGTTTATACTGCTGGGAGTTCTGGGGGTGTTACGTGGAGTTGTGTTTATACTGCAGGGAGTTCTGGGGGTGTTACGTGGAGTTGTGTTTATACTGCTGGGAGTTCTGGGGTGTTACATGGAGTTGGGGTTGTGTTTATACTGCTGGGAGTTCTGGGGGTGTTATGTGGAGTTGTGTTTATACTGCTGGGAGTTCTGGGGTGTTACATGGAGTTGGGGTTGTGTTTATACTGCTGGGAGTTCTGGGGGTGTTAGGTGGAGTTGTGTTTATACTGCTGGGAGTTCTGGGAGTGTTACGTGGAGTTGTGTTTATACTGCAGGGAGTTCTGGGGGTGTTACGTGGAGTTGTGTTTATACTGCAGGGAGTTCTGGGGGTGTTACGTGGAGTTGTGTTTATACTGCTGGGAGTTCTGGGGTGTTACATGGAGTTGGGGTTGTGTTTATACTGCTGGGAGTTCTGGGGGTGTTATGTGGAGTTGTGTTTATACTGCTGGGAGTTCTGGGGTGTTACATGGAGTTGGGGTTGTGTTTATACTGCTGGGAGTTCTGGGGGTGTTACGTGGAGTTGTGTTTATACTGCTGGGAGTTCTGGGGGTGTTACATGGAGTTGTGTTTATACTGCTGGGAGTTCTGGGGGTGTTACGTGGAGTTGTGTTTATACTGCTGGGAGTTCTGGGGGTGTTACATGGAGTTGTGTTTATACTGCTGGGAGTTCTGGGGGTGTTACGTGGAGTTGTGTTTATACTACTGGGAGTTCTAGGGGTGTTACATGGAGTTGGGGTTGTGTTTATACTGCTGGGAGTTCTGGGGGTGTTACGTGGAGTTGTGTTTATACTGCTGGGAGTTCTGGGGGTGTTACGTGGAGTTGTGTTTATACTGCTGGGAGTTCTGGGGGTGTTACGTGGAGTTGTGTTTATACTGCTGGGAGTTCTGGGGGTGTTACATGGAGTTGGGGTTGTGTTTATACTGCTGGGAGTTCTGGGGGTGTTACATGGAGTTGGGGTTGTGTTTATACTGCTGGGAGTTCTGGGGGTGTTACGTGGAGTTGTGTTTATACTGCTGGGAGTTCTGGGGGTGTTACATGGAGTTGGGGTTGTGTTTATACTGCTGGGAGTTCTGGGGGTGTTACGGGGAGTTGTGTTTATACTGCTGGGAGTTCTGGGGTGTTACGTGGAGTTGTGTTTATACTGCTGGGAGTTCTGGGGGTGTTACATGGAGTTGGGGTTGTGTTTATACTGCTGGGAGTTCTAGGGGTGTTAGGTGGAGTTGTGTTTATACTGCTGGGAGTTCTGGGAGTGTTACGTGGAGTTGTGTTTATACTGCTGGGAGTTCTGGGGGTGTTACGTGGAGTTGTGTTTATACTGCTGGGAGTTCTGGGGGTGTTACGTGGAGTTGTGTTTATACTGCTGGGAGTTCTGGGGTGTTACATGGAGTTGGGGTTGTGTTTATACTGCTGGGAGTTCTGGGGGTGTTATGTGGAGTTGTGTTTATACTGCTGGGAGTTCTGGGGGTGTTACGTGGAGTTGTGTTTATACTGCTGGGAGTTCTGGGGGTGTTACGTGGAGTTGTGTTTATACTACTGGGAGTTCTAGGGGTGTTACATGGAGTTGGGGTTGTGTTTATACTGCTGGGAGTTCTGGGGGTGTTACGTGGAGTTGTGTTTATACTGCTGGGAGTTCTGGGGGTGTTACATGGAGTTGGGGTTGTGTTTATACTGCTGGGAGTTCTGGGAGTGTTACGTGGAGTTGTGTTTATACTGCTGGGAGTTCTGGGGGTGTTGTGTTTGTACTGCTGGGAGTTCTGGGGGGTTGGACATGGAGCTGATCTCCAGGTTAGTGCTGCAGCAGTGCGAGGGTTACATCTAGTGGCCAGTTATGGGAAGTGCAGGTCTATTTAGTGGAGGGGATGAGACTGAGCTAAACTAGTAAAGATGTGGCCAACTAGTGGGGCCCTGCATCCCTGGAGTAATGTTTTTTGCCAAAACAAATATTGAATAAAGTTTACCAGGAGATAACGCAAGTGGTGTCATCAGCAGCTGCCCTACAATCTACTTTTCGCTCCAGCAATGAGCTGTTGGTTGCCTTAGACTTTTCCCAGCGTCTGCTGGGTGGCAGTTAGTGTAGTTTGTGGGGGAAGTGATAGTTGTTCTGGTGGGCCCCTCGTAAGTGCCGAATCCTCAGTACCCTCACCAAACATTTCTTTATTGTCCCGGTTGTTGGTGAGGGAGAAACTACAGCCTAGTGGTGCCCCTGTGCCCCAGGCTTTCCCATCCCTGTTTCCTCCTTCCTATACACTTTATATAACGACTGCCCAAATCTCTCTCTGGAGCAGACAAAGCCTCTCCAAGTCACAACCATAGTGAAGTACTGCTGAGTATTCCCAAAGGGCTGCTTTGTTGTGCCACTGAGAAATACACAAGTTATACCTGCGGGGCAACTACAACTACCAGAATCCTCTGCGGCAATAGTTGTGAGATCACGTTCCTAAACTCTGTGTGTAAATGACGTTCTGAATCTTTATAGGAAACCGAGGCTGTGCCTGTAGAGCTTTACTCTGCATTGTGCTATTCAGCGCTTTCATCATTAGGTTTCATGTAAAGAAGGTTTAGGTGTAATTTAGTTCATTAGTCGCTGATGTTTTGCCCTTACATCTGCTGCTGTCTCCATTGTGGTTTTGGGCAGAAGAAAGATGGCAGTTGTGTTTACAGCATTAGCAAGAAGTGACAGTTGCGCAGGTAATACATCAGCCCACGGGCCACTGTAGGAGCCACATTCCCAGGGTTGCCACGGGCTACTCTTCTGTTTGTTGGGAATGCTCAGGGATGTTTTTGCCAAAGTTGAGAAACTTTAAGTAATTCTAAGAAACACATTTCTATTTTTTAGGGGAAAAAAAAACAGTTTTTTCATTTCAGTCCTGTGACATTAAAGGGGAGGTTGACCTTCAAGTTAACATTTAGTAGTTTATCGAATGGTCAAGTCGAAGCAACTTTTCAATTGATCTTCATTGTTTATTTTTTTTTTATTGCCTTTTTCTTCTGACTCTGTCCAGCTTTCAAATGAGGGTCACTGACCCCATCTAGAAACAAATGCTCTGTAAGGCTACAAATGTATTGTTATTGCTACTTTTTATTCCTCCTCTTTCTATTCAGGCCTCTCCTATTCATATTCCAGTCTCTTATTCACATCAGTGCATGGTTGCTAGGGGAATTTGGACCCTAGCAACCAGATGGCTGAAGTTACAAACTGGAGAGCTGCTGAATAAAAAGCTAAATAAGTAAAAAAAAAAATGAAATGAAGACCAATAGCAAGCTGTCTCAGAATATCCCTCTCTACCTCATACTAACAGTTAATTTAAAGGAGAACAACCCATTTAAGTCAGTGCTCAGGGGGCGTGGCCCTGGGTTAGAGCAGTGATGGCGGCACATAGCGGAGTTTGCAGTATTCACCCTCCTGTAGCCACACCCCAGCCTGTACCACAGCACATTCCCCTCAGTATCACCAGCCCAGGTTGTTGTTGCTCACCGACCCCCTCACTCACGTTTCATTCAGTTCAGAGGAAATTCTGCTTTGGCACAGGGAACCAATTAGAAGACGCGCATAGTTTTAGCATCCGCACACTACTGCCCATTGATTAGCTGACTACAGTTTCCGGTGTGCGCTTTAATTGGCTGATGGCCTCCCAGGCGTACCGCGTGATTGGCTAGTTGTCGCGTTCCAATGATGCGCTCTGATTGGCTGGTGTGAGGTAACGCGCTGCGTGTTTCCGGAAGACGTGGCGAGTCTTGGGCCGGTGCCTGTTCTTCTGGTTCGGTCTGTGCGGCAGCTCCAACAACTTGTCTCTGGCCTTCGGGCCCCGAACCGGCTTCACCATGATCTCACTGACAGACTCGCAGAGTAAGCCCGGGAGGGGGCGGGGTTCTGACTTCTGAGCTGTCTCTGTGGATTTCCCCATGTGTGTGACCCCTCCCCCTCTACTTACCCCATAACTGCCCCTCCCCTTCTACTTACCCCATAACTGCCCCTCTACTTACCCCATAACTGCCCGTCTACTTACCCGTTAACTGCCCCTCCCCCTCTACTTACCCCATAACTGCCCCTCTACTTACCCTTTAAGTGCCCCTCCCCCTCTACTTACCCCATAACTGCCCCTCCCCTTCTACTTACCCCTTAACTGCTCCTCCCCCTCTACTTACCCCTTAACTGCCCCTCCCCCTCTACTTACCCCATAACTGCCCCTCTACTTACCCTTTAAGTGACCCTCCCCCTCTACTTACCCCATAACTGCCCCTCCCCTTCTACTTACCCCTTAACTGCCCCTCCCCCTCTACTTACCCCATAACTGCCCCTCCCCTTCTACTTACCCCTTAACTGCTCCTCCCCCTCTACTTACCCCTTAACTGCCCCTCCCCCTCTACTTACCCCATAACTGCCCCTCTACTTACCCTTTAAGTGACCCTCCCCCTCTACTTACCCCATAACTGCCCCTCCCCTTCTACTTACCCCTTAACTGCTCCTCCCCCTCTACTTACCCCTTAACTGCCACATCCCCCTCTACTTACCCCTTAACTGCCCCCTCTACTTACCCCATAATTGCTGTGCCCTATGTTCCTGCTCTTGTGAGCACCTACCTACCTATATACCTACCTACATAACAATGTACCTACCTAGCTGCTTCCTCTCTTGTGTTCTTTTCCCATACTCAGCCCATGTCCTTGTACCTGTCTCCTGGGTGCACCTACTCGCCTCATCTCCCTGCCGCTCACCTGCTTTTATTTAACTGCCCCAGTACATCTGCCTCTTAAGTCTACCTACCTGCCCCCCCCCCCCCGTTTGTTATTCAGTGGGGCAAGTGCCTGGGGGTTAATGAGTTGACCATGGGGCAGTGACCCTAATATACTGAGCATGTGCCCTAGTGAAGGGGGAGGGGCAGCAAGAGGAATGTGTGTGACAGTTGGTGCAGAATCCACGGGGGGGGCACATTTAGCCCATTTCTATATCTGTCAGTTGGGGTGTAACTGCCACATTCTCCCCCTGTACAGGATTTCTATATTGTTCTCCCCAGATACAGCCCCGGCCCCTCACTCTACCTTCTGAGTGGCCCCTAGTGCAGGAGATGGGCCCCTTTGTTTTCCTTTGTTCCTCTGATGAAACATCCCGGTAACGACGGCAGCTCTTGCCTGATTGGCTTGAGTCAATTACAGGAGATATTTCTCTGTTACACAACAATCAGTGGCTCATTAGTGAGTCGTTAGTGTCATTAGTGAGTCCCTACTCAATTAGTTCTCTCCATTCAGCTCATTAGTGACAGTGAACATTGCGCAGGTAATAACCTGTTTATGCAATAGAAATCTGCCATTATTTCCCATGAGTCTCTCTGGGCTCCCCCCGTATCCCATGTAACCCCCCCTCCTCTCCATCTTTTCTCTACACAGAAATCGGCATGGGATTAACGGGATTTGGGGTGTTCTTCCTGATCTTTGGGATGCTGCTGTTTTTTGACAAAGCCTTATTGGCTATAGGAAATGTAAGTTCTTGGGGGGGCGGGGCACAACCACTTACCCAGCAGGCTTTGCTGTTAGGGGCTTTGTTGCCCTTTATATCAGTGAAGCAAAACGCAATTCTCTTCCTCCCCCAGGTGCTGTTTGTGGCCGGCTTGGCCTTCGTCATTGGACTGGAGAGAACATTCCGCTTTTTCTTCCAAAAACACAAAGTTAAGGCCACGGGCTTCTTCCTCGGGGGAGTGGTAGTGGTTCTGGTTGGGTGGCCCCTCATAGGAATGGTGCTGGAGATCTACGGCTTCTTCCTCTTGTTCAGGTAATGGCCGTGCCAGTGATTTTTTGCTGAGATCAAGTGTAGGACCTCATCTGGTGGAGAAGCACTTGATCCTACGCACTTTATTGTTTTTACCTCACATTTTATTATTTGCCCCGGACTTTTGGCCAACAAGAAATGGTTTCATTGGGCCGCAGCACCGTAACATTTACTTTTTACCACTTCTTTTTGTTTTTATATGTTAAACGAACAGTTCAGTATAAAAATAAAAAGTGGGTAAATAAATAGTCTGTGCAAAATAAATAATATATTTAATATAGTTAGGCAAAAATGTAATGTATAAAGGCTGGAGTGAGTGGATGTGTAACATAATAGCCAGAACACTACTTCCTGCTTTTCAGCTCTCTAACTCTGAGTTAGTCAGTGACTATAAGGGGGGCCACATGGGACATAACTGTTCAGTGAGTTTGTAATTGATCCTCCGCATTCAGCTCAGATTCAAAAGCAACAGTTATATCCCATGTGCCCCTCACCTCAAGTCTCTGATTAGTTACTGCCTGGTAACCAATCAGTGGAAAGCAGGAAGTAGTGTTCTGGCTATTATGTTATTGACCCTTTAACTGCATTGTATGTCTCTGCTTGGAGGGAAACCAGAAACATTTGCAATAATGACCGGCATTTCCCCGTCATTTAATATTCCTTCTGGGTTCCGAGGGTTGGGGCATAATCAGTATTGGGGGAAGGTCCGATTAGCACCCCCAGCTGGTACACCCCCCTCCCCGAGCCCATTTGCCTGATTTACCCTTTAGTAGCCCTCCTGACTGTGCCAATTCTCTGTCACATTTAGGGGTTTCTTCCCCGTGGTCGTCGGATTCATTAGAAGAATTCCTGTGTTGGGGTCTCTCCTGAATTTACCTGGAATCAGCTCGGTAAGTACAAGAGCACAAGGAATCTCATTAAAGGGGAACTTCTAGGCTGCACATTTCATTCTGGAGAAAAGTTGTGATTCCAAAACAATTATCTTTTGTTAGTATTATTTTTCCTTTTTTTTGTGTGTTTTTACTTTTTTTATACAAGATAACCTAATCCCCCAAGGAGTTCCGCACCCATGGTCCCTTAGAATTAATACAATAGTATTTATACTCCAGAGATACTGCTGAGAGATGGATCAGCTAAATAATGTAAAATTGTAACAGACTCTGCACCCGAATTACTGAGCTGTCAGACTCAAACACCAGAGACACCAACATTCAACTTTAAACTTCAATTTAGCAAAAATGCTAAAAAATGGAAAGCAATTGAAAAAAAAAATAATCTGCTTTAACTTGCCCTTTATTTCTGCACTGCAGATGGTGGACAAAGTGGGAGAGAGTAACAACATGGTATAGTCCCTGGGGGGAGGAGCCTGATTCCGTGGCCGTGCCACTGAGGAAACCGCGCCATACGCAAAACCTGCTCCGTCCAGACCTTCCTATGTACAGAAACCATCCTTTAACCCCTTATGTTCAGAGGAGGTGGAAATACAGACGGTTTTCAAGACTTTTTGTTGTTGTTGTCGATTTTGGAAATGAAGCAGAGTGTGTGGAATCCAGCGACGCCGCGCTCACTGCCCCCCGTAACCAGCACATAGAATTTTTTTATGTATGCAAATGCCAAAAAAACAATTGCACTCTCCAGAACAAGACTCCGCCCCCATGTGATGCATGTAAGCTCCACCTGCCGCATTTTTTTAAAACAGGGAAAAACTATTTCTAGTAATAAAAAAAGAATCCCGGGTTCTTACTGTGCGAATAAACCATTTTTTGTACTTGTGGGTGTAACCAAATTCTTTCTCTCTTTATCCCTCCCCTCCGTTTGGATTTGTGTTACATTGTATCTACTAGAGTTGAGTAGCCCGCCTCTAATTCTCTTTATTCCTACTGATGAACTGTCCTGGCTCCGCCTTTACAACTGAACTGCCTCTTGCAGTCGGCCGCAGGTAGAACAATGCAAAGGAAAGTTCTATTGGTTGCTATAGGTTACTGCCCATACCGACTGGGGGGTGGGGGAGGAGAACTGACAGTTCTGACGACTGACAACCAAGAAACAAGTAACTGTTACCCTGTTAATCCTGCACATTAATCACATAGAAAGGGGGATGTGAAATTGTATTTGGTGTTTATCTTCCTTTTAATGTTATTGACCCGCTAATCACAGCGGCTGTGCCAATGGGGTGTTTCCTTAAAATGCTGCTTCTGGCTTCCTATTGCCCCGACCTGTGCACCCTGGGGCCTTAACTTATCAGCTGCCACCTCCTTCCTCTGTTAGTCGCCATTTTGGCTAAAACACCCTGGTTACCATGTTCCTTAAAGTGATATCACCAAATAATCCTGTTCCAATCACGTGTTGCACAAAATTCAGCAACGGTGCAACTTCCATTCATAAACTTATAACATCTTCCCATTTAACCAAAATGCACTCACATGAGTACCAGGAAATACACTCCCCGTGCAAAGGAAGTAGAGACAGTCATCCGAGTACCAGGAAATACACTCCCCTGTGCAAAGGAAGTAGAGACAGTCACATGAGTACCAGGAAATACACTCCCCCGTGCAAAGGAAGTAGAGACAGTCACACGAGTACCAGGAAATACATTCCCCCCCACAAAGGAACTAGAGATAGTCATATGAATACCAGGAAATAAACATCCTATGCAAAGGAAGTAGAGACAGTAACACGAGTACCAGGAAATACACTCCCCCGTGGAAAGGAAGTAGAGACAGTCACACGAGTACCAGGAAATACACTCCCCCGTGCAAAGGAAGTAGAGACAGTCACATGAGTACACTCCCCCATGCAAAGGAAGTAGAGACACTCCCCCATGCAAAGGAAGTAGAGACAGTCACATGAGTACCAGGAAATACACTCCCCGTGCAAAGGAAGTAGAGACAGTCACACGAGTACCAGGAAATACACTCCCCCGTGCAAAGGAAGTAGAGACAGTCACACGAGTACCAGGAAATACACTCCCCCGTAGAAAGGAAGTAGAGACAGTCACACGAGTACCAGGAAATACACTCCCCCGTGGAAAGGAAGTAGAGACAGTCACACGAGTACCAGGAAATACACTCCCCCGTGCAAAGGAAGTAGAGACAGTCACACGAGTACCAGGAAATACACTCCCCCGTGCAAAGGAAGTAGAGACAGTCACACGAGTACCAGGAAATACACTCCCCCGTGCAAAGGAAGTAGAGACAGTCACACGAGTACCAGGAAATACATTCCCCCCACAAAGGAACTAGAGATAGTCATATGAATACCAGGAAATAAACATCCCATGCAAAGGAAGTAGAGACAGTAACACGAGTACCAGGAAATACACTCCCCTGTGCAAAGGAAGTAGAGACAGTCACATGAGTACCAGGAAATACACTCCCCGTGCAAAGGAAGTAGAGACAGTCACATGAGTACACTCCCCCATGCAAAGGAAGTAGAGACACTCCCCCATGCAAAGGAAGTAGAGACAGTCACATGAGTACCAGGAAATACACTCCCCGTGCAAAGGAAGTAGAGACAGTCATCCGAGTACCAGGAAAAACACTCCCCCGTGCAAAGGAAGTAGAGACAGTCACATGAGTACCAGGAAATACACTCCCCGTGCAAAGGAAGTAGAGACAGTCACATGAGTACACTCCCCCATGCAAAGGAAGTAGAGACACTCCCCCATGCAAAGGAAGTAGAGACAGTCACATGAGTACCAGGAAATACACTCCCCGTGCAAAGGAAGTAGAGACAGTCACATGAGTACACTCCCCCATGCAAAGGAAGTAGAGACACTCCCCCATGCAAAGGAAGTAGAGACAGTCACATGAGTACCAGGAAATACACTCCCCGTGCAAAGGAAGTAGAGACAGTCACACGAGTACCAGGAAATACACTCCCCGTGCAAAGGAAGTAGAGACAGTCACATGAGTACACTCCCCCATGCAAAGGAAGTAGAGACACTCCCCCATGCAAAGGAAGTAGAGACAGTCACATGAGTACCAGGAAATACACTCCCCGTGCAAAGGAAGTAGAGACAGTCACACGAGTACCAGGAAATACACTCCCCCGTGCAAAGGAAGTAGAGACAGTCACACGAGTACCAGGAAATACACTCCCCCGTGGAAAGGAAGTAGAGACAGTCACACGAGTACCAGGAAATACACTCCCCGTGCAAAGGAAGTAGAGAGTCACACCAGTACCAGGAAATATACTCCCCTGTGCAAAGGAAGTAGAGACAGTCACTCAAGCACCAGGAAATACACTCCCCCGTGCAAAGGAAGTAGAGACAGTCACACGAGTACCAGGAAATACACTCCCCCGTGCAAAGGAAGTAGAGACAGTCACACGAGTACCAGGAAATACATTCCCCCCCACAAAGGAACTAGAGATAGTCATATGAATACCAGGAAATAAACATCCTATGCAAAGGAAGTAGAGACAGTAACACGAGTACCAGGAAATACACTCCCCCGTGGAAAGGAAGTAGAGACAGTCACACGAGTACCAGGAAATACACTCCCCCGTGCAAAGGAAGTAGAGACAGTCACACGAGTACCAGGAAATACACTCCCCCGTGCAAAGGAAGTAGAGACAGTCACACGAGTACCAGGAAATACACTCCCCCGTGCAAAGGAAGTAGAGACAGTCACACGAGTACCAGGAAATACATTCCCCCCACAAAGGAACTAGAGATAGTCATATGAATACCAGGAAATAAACATCCCATGCAAAGGAAGTAGAGACAGTAACACGAGTACCAGGAAATACACTCCCCTGTGCAAAGGAAGTAGAGACAGTCACATGAGTACCAGGAAATACACTCCCCGTGCAAAGGAAGTAGAGACAGTCACATGAGTACACTCCCCCATGCAAAGGAAGTAGAGACACTCCCCCATGCAAAGGAAGTAGAGACAGTCACATGAGTACCAGGAAATACACTCCCCGTGCAAAGGAAGTAGAGACAGTCATCCGAGTACCAGGAAAAACACTCCCCCGTGCAAAGGAAGTAGAGACAGTCACATGAGTACCAGGAAATACACTCCCCGTGCAAAGGAAGTAGAGACAGTCACATGAGTACACTCCCCCATGCAAAGGAAGTAGAGACACTCCCCCATGCAAAGGAAGTAGAGACAGTCACATGAGTACCAGGAAATACACTCCCCGTGCAAAGGAAGTAGAGACAGTCACACGAGTACCAGGAAATACACTCCCCCGTGCAAAGGAAGTAGAGACAGTCACACGAGTACCAGGAAATACACTCCCCCGTGGAAAGGAAGTAGAGACAGTCACACGAGTACCAGGAAATACACTCCCCGTGCAAAGGAAGTAGAGAGTCACACCAGTACCAGGAAATATACTCCCCTGTGCAAAGGAAGTAGAGACAGTCACTCAAGCACCAGGAAATACACTCCCCCGTGCAAAGGAAGTAGAGACAGTCACACGAGTACCAGGAAATACACTCCCCCGTGCAAAGGAAGTAGAGACAGTCACACGAGTACCAGGAAATACATTCCCCCCCACAAAGGAACTAGAGATAGTCATATGAATACCAGGAAATAAACATCCTATGCAAAGGAAGTAGAGACAGTAACACGAGTACCAGGAAATACACTCCCCCGTGGAAAGGAAGTAGAGACAGTCACACGAGTACCAGGAAATACACTCCCCCGTGCAAAGGAAGTAGAGACAGTCACACGAGTACCAGGAAATACACTCCCCCGTGCAAAGGAAGTAGAGACAGTCACACGAGTACCAGGAAATACACTCCCCCGTGCAAAGGAAGTAGAGACAGTCACACGAGTACCAGGAAATACATTCCCCCCCACAAAGGAACTAGAGATAGTCATATGAATACCAGGAAATAAACATCCCATGCAAAGGAAGTAGAGACAGTAACACGAGTACCAGGAAATACACTCCCCCGTGGAAAGGAAGTAGAAACAGTCAAAGTATCAGTGGTGTATGTTTGGGGGCCCTGGCCGTGCAATATCGTGGCCAGGTCTCCATTAGAAATCACAATGCCCCGTACAACAAAGTTTTTGGGGCCCCGCCTGCCGCAGACCAAATAGACCACACAGACATCAGCGCTAAGAACAGTAACCCCCCCACACACACACAAGTTATAAAAGGCCCCCTTATAAGTTAAAAAAAACTGTGGTGCCAGGCGGCCCTGATTGTGTGTGGACGACAGATCCATGAAGAAATGAATCTCTGGCCAAAGTTAACACAAATAAGAGCAAGCTCTGTTGCCAAGTTGGATGCAATATATGGTATAGGCTGTAATTAGGAGGTTACAGATAATGGGGGGGTGAACCCCCAGGGAGCCCCATTCAGTACTTAAAGTTCAAGCAGAATTCACACTGATATTTGTTAATAGTTCGGCACAATTTTCCTCTCGGCCCTGTGAAAGGTCGATGTACAGTCGGTTGCCCCTGTCAGATCTCGTTATTCACATCCTTCAGCTCAGATATTGATCCCCCAGCAAATATGGCAGTTTTTTCCTTCCAACTGTCAATCATCCCCCCCCAGACCTTGGGAAGAAATCCCTACAGGGAGGGGGCAGCACATCTTCTTCCATCTCCCACTCTGACAGTGGGGTCTCTCCCATTCACATGGGGGGGGGGGATTTACACACAAATCATTTAAATAGAGCCCCCACATTGATACTGAGACCAACCAGAGCCACAGAGATCTTTAGAGAAGCAAACGGGGAGGAGGATGGAGGTGAGTGACTTGTCTCTATCCAACAGGTAATGGACTTACTGGGGGGATTCACCTGCACTGACACATCCCCCCCCCACATTTCATTTCATTAGTCCCATAAACCCCAAATAACTCGCCAATATCCACTTTCTGCACTGCTGCCTCTGACTCCTGATACAACTTCCCAATATCCATTCATTCCTCATTCTCACTGGGTTTATAGTTCTGTGTAACTGTCATTGTGTCTGTCCCTTTCTCTGCACTGCTGCTTCTGACTCCTGATACAACTTCCCAATATCCATTCATTCCTCATTCTCACTGGGTTTATAGTTCTGTGTAACTGTCATTGTGTCTGTCCCTTTCTCTGCACTGCTTCTTCTGACTCCTGATACAACTTCCCAATATCCATTCATTCCTCATTCTCACTGGGTTTATAGTTCTGTGTAACTGTCATTGTGTCTGTCCCTTTCTCTGCACTGCTGCTTCTGACTCCTGATACAACTTCCCCCCAATATCCATTCATTCCTCATTCTCACTGGGTTTATAGTTCTGTGTAACTGTCATTGTGTCTGTCCCTTTCTCTGCACTGCTGCTTCTGACTCCTGATACAACTTCCCAATATCCATTCATTCCTCATTCTCACTGGGTTTATAGTTCTGTGTAACTGTCATTGTGTCTGTCCCTTTCTCTTCTCTGCACTGCTGCCTCTGACTCCTGATACAACTTCCCAATATCCATTCATTCCTCATTCTCACTGGGTTTATAGTTCTGTGTAACTGTCATTGTGTCTGTCCCTTTCTCTGCACTGCTGCTTCTGACTCCTGATACAACTTCCCAATATCCATTCATTCCTCATTCTCACTGGGTTTATAGTTCTGTGTAACTGTCATTGTGTCTGTCCCTTTCTCTGCACTGCTGCTTCTGACTCCTGATACAACTTCCCAATATCCATTCATTCCTCATTCTCACTGGGTTTATAGTTCTGTGTAACTGTCATTGTGTCTGTCCCTTTCTCTTCTCTGCACTGCTGCCTCTGACTCCTGATACAACTTCCCAATATCCATTCATTCCTCATTCTCACTGGGTTTATAGTTCTGTGTAACTGTCATTGTGTCTGTCCCTTTCTCTTCTCTGCACTGCTGCTTCTGACTCCTGATACAACTTCCCAATATCCATTCATTCCTCATTCTCACTGGGTTTATAGTTCTGTGTAACTGTCATTGTGTCTGTCCCTTTCTCTGCACTGCTGCTTCTGACTCCTGATACAACTTCCCAATATCCATTCATTCCTCATTCTCACTGGGTTTATAGTTCTGTGTAACTGTCATTGTGTCTGTCCCTTTCTCTGCACTGCTGCTTCTGACTCCTGATACAACTTCCCAATATCCATTCATTCCTCATTCTCACTGGGTTTATAGTTCTGTGTAACTGTCATTGTGTCTGTCCCTTTCTCTTCTCTGCACTGCTGCTTCTGACTCCTGATACAACTTCCCAATATCCATTCATTCCTCATTCTCACTGGGTTTATAGTTCTGTGTAACTGTCATTGTGTCTGTCCCTTTCTCTTCTCTGCACTGCTGCCTCTGACTCCTGATACAACTTCCCAATATCCATTCATTCCTCATTCTCACTGGGTTTATAGTTCTGTGTAACTGTCATTGTGTCTGTCCCTTTCTCTTCTCTGCACTGCTGCTTCTGACTCCTGATACAACTTCCCAATATCCATTCATTCCTCATTCTCACTGGGTTTATAGTTCTGTGTAACTGTCATTGTGTCTGTCCCTTTCTCTTCTCTGCACTGCTGCTTCTGACTCCTGATACAACTTCCCAATATCCATTCATTCCTCATTCTCACTGGGTTTATAGTTCTGTGTAACTGTCATTGTGTCTGTCCCTTTCTCTTCTCTGCACTGCTGCTTCTGACTCCTGATACAACTTCCCAATATCCATTCATTCCTCATTCTCACTGGGTTTATAGTTCTGTGTAACTGTCATTGTGTCTGTCCCTTTCTCTGCACTGCTGCTTCTGACTCCTGATACAACTTCCCAATATCCATTCATTCCTCATTCTCACTGGGTTTATAGTTCTGTGTAACTGTCATTGTGTCTGTCCCTTTCTCTGCACTGCTGCTTCTGACTCCTGATACAACTTCCCAATATCCATTCATTCCTCATTCTCACTGGGTTTATAGTTCTGTGTAACTGTCATTGTGTCTGTCCCTTTCTCTGCACTGCTTCTTCTGACTCCTGATACAACTTCCCAATATCCATTCATTCCTCATTCTCACTGGGTTTATAGTTCTGTGTAACTGTCATTGTGTCTGTCCCTTTCTCTTCTCTGCACTGCTGCCTCTGACTCCTGATACAACTTCCCAATATCCATTCATTCCTCATTCTCACTGGGTTTATAGTTCTGTGTAACTGTCATTGTGTCTGTCCCTTTCTCTTCTCTGCACTGCTGCTTCTGACTCCTGATACAACTTCCCAATATCCATTCATTCCTCATTCTCACTGGGTTTATAGTTCTGTGTAACTGTCATTGTGTCTGTCCCTTTCTCTGCACTGCTGCTTCTGACTCCTGATACAACTTCCCAATATCCATTCATTCCTCATTCTCACTGGGTTTATAGTTCTGTGTAACTGTCATTGTGTCTGTCCCTTTCTCTGCACTGCTGCTTCTGACTCCTGATACAACTTCCCAATATCCATTCATTCCTCATTCTCACTGGGTTTATAGTTCTGTGTAACTGTCATTGTGTCTGTCCCTTTCTCTTCTCTGCACTGCTGCTTCTGACTCCTGATACAACTTCCCAATATCCATTCATTCCTCATTCTCACTGGGTTTATAGTTCTGTGTAACTGTCATTGTGTCTGTCCCTTTCTCTTCTCTGCACTGCTGCTTCTGACTCCTGATACAACTTCCCAATATCCATTCATTCCTCATTCTCACTGGGTTTATAGTTCTGTGTAACTGTCATTGTGTCTGTCCCTTTCTCTTCTCTGCACTGCTGCTTCTGACTCCTGATACAACTTCTGAATATCCATTCATTCCTCCTACAATTAATTTCTTCATCCCTAAAGCCCTCCTTTCAGCACCCATATTATATATTTTCCTTTGTGCATTTCACAAAAACATGGATCCCAGAGTCGGAGTGACCCCAAAACCATCACTGCTATTTGTCTCAGTTCTTTTTGCAGCCTCAGGTGAGGGCACTTGTTGGTGGGGCTGAAAAGTTTTCCATTAGCTCCACCCCCTCAGGGCTGTTGCCGAGTGCCAGAAAGTGAGTGTGGGTAACTTGTTAGATTGGCTGTTCTTGGGAAGGTTAATTCAAGTGACTATAGGGCAGGAGGGGTTAAATCAGGGAATAAATGTGAAATGTTGTGTCTCACAGGAATCCCGTTGCCATACTGCTTGCACCTTGATTCTGCTGATCTTCATGTCTATGATTCCCCAGTCAGGGAGTCTCCCCCAGGTGAGCATCACTTGCTACAGACCCTAATCCTTGCCCATCCGCAGCTCTTGTAACCTCTGTCCTATTTCTCTGCATGTGGCACAGAGTCATTTCCAGAGGAGGAACTGGACCCCCCAGGCCATGTTGTACCTCAAAGGGGCACGTGAGTCAATTCCCTCCCCGTAGCCATTTGCCCATTTCTATTAGTGCTTCAAGGGGAAATAATCCACTGACAAGCAATTTCGTCAGCTGCGCCCAGGCACTTCCTTCGCTGCACTTTTGGGTGGAGTTGCCCTTTGCACAGGCTTTAATGGTGCTGTCAGTTATTAGGGTTTTGTGTATAAATGGTTAAAAATGTATTTATTCTGCTTCAGCCCAAATCCCACCCCATTAAATCAGTCCCAGGCACCTCCAGCCAGCAGTGCTGTAATGTGAACAACTGCCAATAGAGTTTCCTATAAAGATACTTTGTACCTGGGGCTGATACACGTAACACATTGGGGGGCTCCCAACGGGCTGGGGGTTATTAAGGGTTCAGGAAAGGACAGAGGTGAAACTGATCTTTATTTCGGTTACAGAGGGGCGACGGTTCATCTCCGACGAGAGTCAAAGGAAAGATCTCTACGACCAACTGCAATTAGGTAATTCCTATATCCGTCTGGCCCTCATCTCATCTGTGGGGCCCAAGAACAACTCACAAAGGGAACCCCCAAATGCTTCACACGCATTGTGTCTTCTTTGTATTTATTCCTGTGGGGGAGCAGTGGCTCCATTGTTTCTATAGATTTATTGTCACTGCAACTAACGAAACAACAATTTCCCACTTGTTTTATTTCTATTCTTTGTGTTATAGAGACGCAAAGTCACAACTCCAACCCCATCACCATATCCCAAGCGGCCGCCATGTTCCTCAGCTCCTTACAGAAAGCACAAGAGCCAGGTAATGTCTGTATTTACTATTCCTCAGCCCCACCCCCTGTACTAAGCACAATTCAGCAGGAACAGCCCCCTAAGTTTGCTCATAGTCTTTACAGAGAGATCCCATAAAACTATGGCAGTATAGGTATTCCCTGTACTAAGCACAATTCAGCAGGAACAGTCCCTAAGTTTGCTCATAGTCTGTACAGAGAGATCCCATAAAACTATGGTACATAGGTATTCCCTGTACTAAGCACAATTCAGCAGGAACAGTCCCTAAGTTTGCTCATAGTCTGTACAGAGAGATCCCATAAAACTATGGTACATAGGTATTCCCTGTACTAAGCACAATTCAGCAGGAACAGTCCCCTAAGTTTGAGATGAAGTCATCAGAAAGAGAGCTGAGACAGGGTTGGGTGCAGGGAGTTGAAGTTTGGTTGGGAGTTGTGTAACCCACTGACACATTTCCCGTTTCTCTGTTGCAGCAGAAGATGATGGTGCGGATCAGGGGGGTTATCTGCCGGACTCATTATTTAATTGGTGAACACAAGAGGGGGTCTGTGCAAGTCGGCGTCTCCCCAAAATATCGGTCTATGGTTTCACTCATGAATGAAATGTGCCGGCGTCTCAGCAACAATCAAATGTCCGTTTCTGTCAACCTGAGATTATGCAAATGAGCAATTAACTGCAGTGATTTGTGGTACATTGTAACTCCTCCTCTTCCTGTAAATATTAACCCCTCCCCCCCAGAACTATTGTACAAATATGCTGAATATTTCTGGTAATGAATGTGTAAATAGTAATAATAACACGTCACTATCACTTGCCCTTTGTTTGTCCTGTTTTAACTATTTCCAACCTGGAATCCTACATACCACCTTTTTGCCAGGGTCAGTGACCCCAGCAACCTGGAAATTGTGTTTTACTGATTTCAGATTCCTGTTTGTTACTAAGAAACGAGTCCTTAGCAACCACTAGCTTTAAATAACATACCGAAGAGCGGCAATAGGAAAGGGTTAAAATGTATATTTTAAGGAGACAGGTACAGGGATATGGGTGGGGGGGGCTTAGCCAATGTTTATTACAGCTCAGACTCATACTGGGGCAGTATCACTTTAAATTCAACTTGTGTGTTTTAAATAGAAGATTCGCTGACTGTCAGTTTTACCGTTATCTTTCTATGGGACCCCTTGCTATTCATCTCCTCTACAAACAGCTCCTTGTTGCTATGGAATATAAGCCCTGGCAACAGCAGTTCTAATTGGAAGCATGAGAGCTGCATAATGAAATATATAAATAATTTAATAACTATGAATATTACTAAAGGGGTAGATTTTATCATAATGTGACTCTGCACTAATAAAAGGTTAATTTCAATTGGAACTGACGCGTTCAATGATAAACTGATTTCCAAATCTGGTTATTGTCATGTGACCCATTATCCCCCCACCCACCGGCATAAGAGAAGGTGATATTATGGCCCAGCTGGAAATCTTGAAATTTTGGCCCACCAGTTCATGTATTCCCCGTGTTTCTTCTTCTTCCCCCGGGACACCGGCCCAAGAGAAAAGGCTGATGTTCTGCCGATCTCTTTCTGCTTCTTTATCTTCATCGTACCTTTCTTCATCATCTTCCTCTTCACTGTCATGGGGACTGGAGGGATGTGAGACGGCAGGAGAAGGGGACACAGAGGAAGGTTTGGGGTAGAGGAACCCTCAGTCTGTAGAGATGAAGGATAATCAGTGGAACATGATAAAACATTATATAATAATACAGACAGTATAGTGATATGGAGACAGTAGGATAAGATGGAGACAGTAGGGCAAGACGGAGAGAGTAGGGCAAGATGAAGACAGTAGGACAAAATGGAGACAGTAGGGCAAGATGGAGACAGTAGGGCAAGGTGGAGACAGTAGGGCAATATGGAGACAGTAGGACAAGATGGAGACAGTAGGGCAAGATGTAGACAGTAGGACAAGATGGAGACAGTAGGTCAAGACAGAAACAGTAGGACAAGATGGAGACAGTGGGACAAGATGGAGACAGTAGGACAAGATGGAGACAGTAGGACAAGATGGAGACAGTAGGACAAGATGGAGACAGTGGGACAAGATGGAGACAGTAGGACAAGATGGAGACAGTGGGACAAGATGGAGACAGTGTGACAAGATGGAGACAGTAGGACAAGATGGAGAGAGTAGGACAAGATGGAGACAGTAGGGCAAGACAGAAACAGTAGGACAAGATGGAGACAGTGGGACAAGATGGAGACAGTGGGACAAGATGGAGACAGTGGGGCAAGATGGAGACAGTGGGACAAGATGGAGACAGTAGGACAAGATGGAGACAGTTGGACAAGATGGAGACAGTAGGGCAAGATGGAGACAGTAGGACAAGATGGAGACAGTAGGACAAGGTGGAGACAGTAGGACAAGGTGGAGACAGTAGGACAAGATGGAGACAGTAGGGCAAGATGGAGACAGTAGGGCAAGGTGGAGACAGTAGAATAAGATAGAGACAGTAGGACAAGATGGAGACAGTAGGACAAGATGGAGACAGTAGGACAAGATGGAGACAGTAGGGCAAGATGGAGACAGTAGGACAAGGTGGAGACAGTAGGACAAGATGGAGACAGTAGGGCAAGACGGAGACAGTAGGATGAGATGGAGACAGTGGGACATGGCAGAGACAGTAGGAGAAGGTGGTTGGAAAACAAAGTGAATTTCTTGTTATTTGGCAGCAGTATAAGACTTGACAGCAGATTTCTAGTTGCACAAGTATCACGTGACATTATTTAGTGTTTCTGTTATTTACACCACAGCAATATGGGGGAGCATTAAAGGGAAAGTGACCTAAATATAACATTTTGCGGGATTAAAAATAAATGTGATTTACAGTAACAGCACAATATACATTAACCCTTTATTTTATAGTTATGTGTAAATGTCATCGGTAGTCAAAGCAGTGTCTGCCTGGTTTTCCATGTAGTGAGAAGCAGCAGTGCAGAGAACAGACAGTGAGACAATGACAGTTACACAATGAGAATGAGGAATGAATGGATATTGGGAAGTTTCTTAATTAATAAGAGAAAAGCTGATGCTTTGGGGAATCCTTGTCTGAATGAGGGGCAACAGCGCTGGGGAATGAACTGTCTCTCTATGTGGGGGGGGTTTGGTTGTTTTATATATTGGGTGTCAGTGTAATTAGAGGCCCCTTTGTGTTTATTACCCCTCTCGCTGCCAAACCCCGGGCTCAGCACTTTCCCTGCCACTTTATAATTGGCCAATCGATCGTCAGATAATAAACTGATGTTATTTACAGTTGTGACCCAGGAATATTATTATTATTATTATTATTTATGAATCAGCTTTATTTATGGGACCCCCAGAGTCTTACTTTACTGAGCGGAATGTCTGCGCTGGGGAATGGGATCTCTATGGATGGTTTGGTTTATTATGAATCACAACTAAGGGTTAAACAAAAAACATAAAGGGTCAAAGAGGCCAAATTCATTTAACCCCTTCATCTGCTCTTGTCACTGTCCCATTAACCCCTTCACAGGGGCGGACGAGCGAAAGGGCAATGCTAAATAATCACATCTCACTATGAGGGGGGCACTGGGCTCCATCCGGAACTTTTCGGGGAACATGCTGCACAGAGCCAGGTGGCGGGTGTGAGTGTAGAACTGGGGGGACACGAGAGTCACATCATGAAACGTAATTCATCATCATCTTCATCCATAGTTAAAGCAAAAACATAAACACCCCACATCACACATAGAGGGGAGCCCAGGATTACAGGCAACATATTATAGAAGTGGCCCCAACATTTGGTCCAACACAGTATTGTCTCATATAAGTCACCTTTGAACCCTAAACTGCACCCCACCTTCCAGGCATTATATCTAGGGGAGTAAATATGTCTCCATATCTCACTCACCTGGATTCTAAATTCTGGAGGGACGATGATCTGTAAATATTCACTTTATTATTATTAATTACCCCTATAGGGACTAAGGGTGAAGACACAACTGGAGTACATTATATACATTATTTATACATTATATACATTATATATACATTATATACATTATGTATACATTATATAGGTACATTATATACATTATTTATACATTATATAGGTACATTATATACATTATATAGGTACATTATATACATTATATAGGTACATTATATAGGTACATTATATACATTATTTATACATTATATAGGTACATTATATACATTATATAGGTACATTATATAGGTACATTATATACATTATTTATACATTATATAGGTACATTATATACATTATATAGGTACATTATATACATTATATAGGTACATTATATACATTATTTATACATTATATAGGTACATTATATACATTATATAGGTACATTATATACATTATTTATACATTATATAGGTACATTATATACATTATATAGGTACATTATATATACATACATACATATATAGGGAAGGTACAGATACAGTTTATATTTGCAGGTGAGTCAGTGGAGGAATTTCAGACCAGGAATTTGCTATCAGAGAAGGAAACCAGGGGGATAAAGGGCTGGGCTGACATTTAAGGAGTAGTAGTCGCAGGGCTGATGACAGAGGATATCAGTTGAGAGGTATCACACAGGAGATGAGAGGGATAATGAGGAGGATCTGTGGCTACAGAAAAGGTTATTGAGGCCCAAAGGCCACGGGAGTCACATTTGGGCAGATTCAGCCGCACTGACAGATCCAGACAAACCCCCATTCGCTGCGAAGGTCAAACCAACTGATCTGCACAAGTGACCTTTACTGCCCCCCATTAGTAAATGGCAAGTCTCTCCCCGACCCCCCCCCCTCTTTGACTTACTGGTCTCTCCCCCCAGCCTCGCAGTCTGTCCACTCCTGCCCAAATATCTGCTCATTTATTTATCTGACAGTTTCTGTTTTCTTTTGTATCTGTTTATTTCAAGTAGAAATATAAATACGATGTGGCAGTTACCTGAAATCTGTACAGGGATCCCCTCCCCCATGCTCAACCCCTCCCTCTCCAACATAAAATTGTGCCCCAGTGATTGTGAATTCCCAACTGCCACCTACTTGTCTCATTAGCTGCCAGTCAGTGACCCCATACCCACAGTCACTTTAATTCCTCCCCACCCTTTCTATTTGTTTTCCTCTCTCTCTTTACCCCCCTGAATTATTGTTGCACCCCCACCCCCCAGAGTGACCTTACAAAGGCAAAGGCAACTGTCACCCTAACCCTCCCCACGTTGGCTACACAGCATTCAACTCCATGTGGGCTCCGTACCTGGTCAAGTTGATTGTAGAAATGGACATTAGCAGCGCACAGGTACCGGCCCAGTAGGGTGACAAAGGTGGTGAATATAGTGGCCACTGGAAGCTTTTGTTTCGGCACATCACTAGCCCAACGTCGGCTTGTCATTCATGGAAATGGGCAGACATTGGGTTTTGAAAAAAACTCAGTCATGCCTGGGTCATATAAGGCTTTGTCACCCAATGAGCTGGAATCACAGATAATCTCACCCATCATACCCTACTATCTCCATACTATCTTGATCTTGTCCTAATGTCTCCAACTTGGACTACTGTCTCCATCTTGCCCTATTGTCTCCATCTTGACCTACTGTCTCTATCTTGTCCTACTGTCTCCCTCTTGTCTTACTGTCAACATCTTGCATCTTGCCCTACTGTCTTCATCTTGCCTTACTGTCTCCATCTTGTCCTACTGTCTCCATCTTCCCCTACTGTCTCCATCTTGCACTACTGTCTCCATCTTGTTCTACTGTCTCTATCTTGCCCTACTGTCTCCATCTTGTCTTACTGTCAACATCTTGCATCTTGCCCTACTGTCTTCCTCTTGCCCTACTGTCTCCATCTTGTCCTACTGTCTCCATCTTGCCCTACTGTCTCCCTCTTGTCTTATTGTCAACATCTTGCATCTTGCCCTACTGTCTTCCTCTTGCCCTACTGTCTACATCTTGTCCTACTGTCTCCATCTTCCCCTACTGTCTCCATCTTGCACTACTGTCTCCATCTTGTCTTACTGCCTCCATCTTGCCCTACTGTCTCCATCTTGTCCTACTGTCTCCCTCTTGTCTTACTGTCAACATCTTGCATCTTGCCCTACTGTCTTCCTCTTGCCCTACTGTCTCCATCTGGTCCTACTGTCTCCATCTTGTCCTACTGTCTCCATCTTCCCCTACTGTCTCCATCTTGCACTACTGTCTCCATCTTGTTCTACTGTCTCTATCTTGCCCTACTGTCTCCATCTTGTCTTACTGTCAACATCTTGCATCTTGCCCTACTGTCTTCCTCTTGCCCTACTGTCTCCATCTTGTCCTACTGTCTCCATCTTGCCCTACTGTCTCCCTCTTGTCTTATTGTCAACATCTTGCATCTTGCCCTACTGTCTTCCTCTTGCCCTACTGTCTACATCTTGTCCTACTGTCTCCATCTTCCCCTACTGTCTCCATCTTGCACTACTGTCTCCATCTTGTCCTACTGCCTCCATCTTGCCCTACTGTCTCCATCTTGTCCTACTGTCTCCCTCTTGTCTTACTGTCAACATCTTGCATCTTGCCCTACTGTCTTCCTCTTGCCCTACTGTCTCCATCTGGTCCTACTGTCTCCATCTTGTCCTACTGTCTCCATCTTCCCCTACTGTCTCCATCTTGCACTACTGTCTCCATCTTGTTCTACTGTCTCTATCTTGCCCTACTGTCTCCATCTTGTCTTACTGTCAACATCTTGCATCTTGCCCTACTGTCTTCCTCTTGCCCTACTGTCTCCATCTTGTCCTACTGTCTCCATCTTGCCCTACTGTCTCCCTCTTGTCTTATTGTCAACATCTTGCATCTTGCCCTACTGTCTTCCTCTTGCCCTACTGTCTACATCTTGTCCTACTGTCTCCATCTTCCCCTACTGTCTCCATCTTGCACTACTGTCTCCATCTTGTCCTACTGTCTCCATCTTGCCCTACTGTCTCCATCTTGTCCTACTGTCTCCCTCTTGTCTTACTGTCAACATCTTGCATCTTGCCCTACTGTCTTCCTCTTGTCCCACTGTCTCCATCTTGTCCTACAGTCTCCATCTTGCCCTACTGTCTCCATCTTGCCCTACTGTCTCCATCTGGTCCTACTGTCTATATCTTGCCCTACTGTCTCCATCTTGCCCTACTGTCTCCATCTTGTCCTACTGTCTCCATCTTGCCCAACTGTTCCTGCTAAATTGTGCTTAGTACTGGGAACACCTATGCTGCTAAAGCTGGATGTCTCTTAGGAAATGCAAGACAGAGGGATAATAGAGGAGTGGGTGCTCAGTGATCAGTAAGTAACAGGGAGTATAAGTGATGTAAGGGAACAGGTACTGGGGCCTGGGGGGCCCCTGAATCAGTTTTAACCCTTTCAATACCAGGTATGTTGTAACCCAGTGCAGACATCAAGTATCAAGTATCAAGGAACCGGTGTTCTTATGCTCCAGCAGCCTTATCATCATACCCAGTGTCACTTACAATAGCATTACAATAGGAACCCAGGAGCATCATTCCTTCAATGGCTGCTTTCAATTGACCTCCATGCTGAGTGAGGAGATGCAATCTGTGCAGGACAGGGGTTTCATGAGGGTGAGGTCCTTACTGGGTTCCTTCCTGTAGTTATATATTGATTTATGGAGGTGCTTGTCCCCCACTTTGCTCTATAACTGGACTGTAGGAAGGGACAGTGCTGCTGATACAGTGTAAAGACTTTCCTGGTTCTGTGCTGCCACCTTGTGGCCAGAGCTTCTCACTGCCTCATTGTATTGAGCTAAATCCACTGTCTCTTGCTCAACTGAGACCCCAAACCTTTGTCTCTGAACTGCCCAATCCCATCACAAATAACTCTTACCCCTGGCAGTCACTAACTCCACAAACTGATCTTCGAGCCTCACTCTCTCCTATACTACTGTTCTTAAAAGGCAAATTGAAGGGGAAGTATACCCTTGGTTGTAATAAAGAGGGAGTTTTTCTTGCAGAATAAGCAGTGTGACTGCCCCCGACCTTTCTAATTAATAGAATAACCTGTATCTACATTGTGTGTGTTATACTGAGAGGGAACAGGAAAGTAAAGGGGAAGTTCTCCATCTATAACTGAGATCTATCTTGTCCTACTGTCTCCATCTTGCCTTACTGTCTCCATCTTGTCCTACTGTCTCCATCTTGTCCTACTGTCTCCATCTAGTCCTACTGTCTCCATCTTGTCCTTCTGTCTCCATCTTGTCCTACTGTCTCCATCTTGTCCTACTGTCTCCATCTTGTCTTACTGTCTCCATCTTGCCCTACTGTCTCCATCTTGCCCTTCTGTCTCCATCTTGCCCTATTGTCTCCATCTTGCCCTACTGTCTCCATCTTACCCTACTGTCTCCATCTTGTCCTACTGTCTCCATCTTGTCCTACTGTCTCCATCTTGTCCTTCTGTCTCCATCTTGTCCTACTGTCTCCATCTTGTCCTACTGTCTCCATCTTGTCCTTCTGTCTCCATCTTGTCCTACTATCTCCATCTTGCCCTACTGTCTCCATCTTGTCCAGCGGCGTAACTACCGAGGAAGCAGACCCCGCAGTCGCGGGGGGGCCTGGGGGTACAGGGGGCCCGGCGGGGCCTGCTTCCTCGGTAATATGCGCAACAGGCATGGACCATTTCAGGACATTTGCGATGACAATCAGTGAGTTTTTGTACCACTTCCTGCCCCCACACCGGAAGTTCAAAAGCAGGAGACTCTCTGATGCGATCGGTGCCAGAGTATCATCATCAATCACTGTGTGCAGCGTGTTATGTGAGATAACGTTTTGTACCGCACAAAGTTTTTTTTTTATTTAAGAGCGCACAGTGATTGATGATGATTGATGATGATAGTCTGGCACCGATCCTATTCCTCAGACTATACCTCATCACGTTCCCCCTGTATGCTAGACACCATGGCAGCGTCTAGATATTCCAACCTTAAACCTGGGCTAGGGATAGCAAGTATCCTGCAAAGGAATGTTCTGTGGACACAAGAAGGTATGGCCTTTTCTTTCATTATTTAAATAAGCAGAAAGTAAGCATTTGTCTTTATCAGAATGGAACATCCCTGTGCAGGCCCATTTTTAATTTCTTTAAAGAAATTCTCCCACTATTTTCTGCAGGGGGGGGGCCTGAAAATTTTTTTGCAGGGGGGCCCTGGCATCCGAAGTTACGCCACTGATCTTGTCCTACTGTCTCCATCTTGTCCTTCTGTCTCCATCTTGTCCTTCTGTCTCCATCTTGTCCTACTGTCTCCATCTTGTCCTACTGTCTCCATCTTGTCTTACTGTCTCCTTCTTGCCCTACTGTCTCCATCTTGCCCTTCTGTCTCCATCTTGCCCTATTGTCTCCATCTTGCCCTACTGTCTCCATCTTACCCTACTGTCTCCATCTTGTCCTACTGTCTCCATCTTGTCCTACTGTCTCCATCTTGTCCTTCTGTCTCCATCTTGTCCTACTGTCTCCATCTTGTCCTACTGTCTCCATCTTGTCCTACTGTCTCCATCTTGTCCTTCTGTCTCCATCTTGTCCTACTGTCTCCATCTTACCCTACTGTCTCTATCTTGTTCTACTGTCTCCATCTTGTCCTACTGTCTCCATCTTGTCCTACTGTCTCCATCTTGTCCTACTGTCTCCATCTTGTCCTTCTGTCTCCATCTTGTCCTACTGTCTCCATCTTACCCTACTGTCTCTATCTTGTTCTACTGTCTTCATCTTGTCCTACTGTCTCCATCTTGTCCTACTGTCTCCATCTTTCTCCATTGTCTCAGTGTCCTCCCACGTTTTTCTGGCATTGGTTATTTTACTCAATACAAGTTGGCCCTTGGAGTGTTGTTCTCATTTAATATTCCATTATGCAGATTTCTCCCCAGCAGAAGAGCCAATGAGAGGGCATTATATACTGAATATGGATAGAAACCCCCTGAGTGAGGGGGAGGTAATATATAGAATAATTCAATAACTACACCCACTGGGGGCACATTAACCAATGGGGGGAGCTGTGGAGGCTTTACTAGAACATAAACCATTTCAGCACCAGATTCTACTAGAACAGCAGCTTCTTTGGCACAGGAGCTTATATATCTCTGTATATATTTATTTATATATATCTGTATATATTTATTTATATATATCTGTATATATCTCTTTATATATCTCTGTATGTATTTATTTATATATCTCTGTATATATTTATTTATATATCTCTGTATATATTTATTTATATATCTCTGTATATATTTATTTATATATCTCTGTATATATTTATTTATATATCTCTGTATATATTTATTTATATATCTCTGTATATATTTATTTATATATATATATATATATATATATATATATATATATATATATATATATATATATATCTTTATGTCTGTGTATATATATTTCTTTATACAGTACATCATCTCTATCTTTCGAAAACTCTGGGAGTGAGAATATGGGGAACTGCACCCCCAGTTTGAACGTGACTCTCTATAAATAAACAGTTGATTTGAAAGGGAATTTCTCCTTTAGTTTGTTTGATAAAACATCAGGGAATGTTCTTTGTTTTGGGGAGAGGAGGACATGAAGGTGGGAGAGAGTTTGGGGCGCAGGTTGGTGGTTATTTGGGCTCAGGCTGCAGTTCACAGATTAGAGCAGTAGGCGGCGCCATTCACATACAAATGACATGGGCCCCTATTATAATAATAATAATAATAATAATAATTATGATTGAAGGAAAGAGTCGCAGTATAAATCCCAGGAAGGTGCCGGTGGGGAGCAGAAAACAGACGCACAGAGTTGGACTCGGTACAAAGGAGACAGAGAGGTAAGTGCTCGGGAACTAGGGGGTAAGTGCTGCACATTAGGGGGGATCAAACCACCAATAATAGATTTTGTGCAAATTGAGGGGGACTGGGTCACAACTCTGGGCACAAACTGGGAATTGATTCTGTTGAAACCAAAGGAAATGCCCAAAGTATCAGTTACAGGCAAACAATGTGACACCAGGAGCAGCAGCCTCACCCCAATTGTGTGAGAAGATTTGTGCCCATAAAATGCCCCGAGATTTACCCCAAATCCCACCACTCACCCTCCATATTTCCAGTATCCCAGAAGTATTTCCAGCTGGGATTTTGGGGTCTGAATCCTGATTTTGGGGCACATACAGGACAGATGCAAGTGAATGTAAATCCCAATGTCTCCTAGAAATCCCTTTCTGGGCTAGAACTGCAACAGGAACACATTGCTTTATGGCAGCCTCCAGCTGGTGCTGAACTATAACTCTCCAGAAGCAGGAGGGCTGCTTAGTCAGCTTTCATTTCCCAGCAGCCACTTCCACTGAGGGTAACTCAGCACATTAACAAAGATTCTAGATATAAAAAGACTATTTTCTGAGTCCAGCCAATGAGATTTTGCCTTTTTTCTCCCCAGTTAAAGGCAATGACCAGGGCAATGTTGCTCCTCCTTCTCACCCTGCTGATTTACCGAAATACTTCTGCGGGGGGGACGTTGTACGGGGGAAACGAGGAGGGTCTGGAACTGGAGGAGATTGCGGGTCAGTACCTGGAACTGTCCATAGAGTTGTATGTTAAGTAAAGGGCAAGTAAAACACGACTGTATATTGGGCACAGGGGTTCCCATAGGCTCTGGGCCACAAAACTAATATCAGGCAGTGAAATCTGGAGATAAAGATTGTGTTAAAGGGGAACTAATCACTAATTCCCAGAATTCTCCCGAGTGCTTAGAAACTGATTTCTCTGCCGCACGATGGTCTCCAGTCACTGGTCCCTAGAGACAACCCATAATATCCCTAATGTATTAATATCCCTAATGTATTAATATCCCTAATGTATTAATATCCCTAATGTATTAATATTCTAAATGTATTAATATTCTAAATGTATTAATATCCCTAATGTATTAATATCCCGAATGTATTAATATGCCTAATGTATTAATATCCCGAATGTATTAATATCCCTAATGTATTAATATCCCGAATGTATTAATATCCCTAATGTATAAATATCCCTAATGTATTAATATTCTTAATGTATTAATATCCCTAATGTATTAATATCCCGAATGTATTAATATCACTAATGTATTAAAATCCCGAATGTATTAATATCCCTAATGTATTAATATCCCTAATGTATTAATATCCCGAATGTATTAATATCCTGAATGTATTAATATTCTTAATGTATTAATATCCCTAATGTATTAATATCCCGAATGTATTAATATCCCGAATGTATTAATATCCCTAATGTATTAATATCCCGAATGTATTAATATTCCTAATGTATTAATATCCCGAATGTATTAATATTCTTAATGTATTAATATCCCTAATGTATTAATATCCCTAATGTATTAATATCCCTAATGTATTAATATTCTTAATGTATTAATATCCCGAATGTATTAATATCCCTAATGTATTAACATCCCGAATGTATTAATATTCCTAATCTATTAATATTCCTAATGTATTCTCCATTGTCTGTTCTGGGGCAAAGATGGTAACAGAAAATGAATCATCATTCTGGGAATCACTCGATTTAGTCATGTGGGCAGAATTGGGACTGGGACCTGTCAGAGAAAATTCCATATTGATTAGACAGTACAGTATGAGGGTATAGCTTATTGTGTGCCCAGAACATTCCTTCTCTGTATATTTGTATTTATACATATGGGAGGAGGAGGTGCCATATTGATTCCCTTAGACAGTACAGTATGAGGGTATAGCTTATTGTGTGCCCAGAACATTCCTTCTCTGTATATTTGTATTTATACATATGGGAGGAGGAGGTGCCATATTGATTCCCTTAGACAGTACAGTATGAGGGTATAGCTTATTGTGTGCCCAGAACATTCCTTCTCTGTATATTTGTATTTATACATATGGGAGGAGGGAGCTGCCATATAGACAATACAGTATAAGGGTATATTTGACAATATCTTTCATTCTTCCATTCAGGCCCAGAAACAAATTACCCAGAAGGAGACTCCCAGGTGAAGAGTGAATCCTATGAGCTGTTCCCCAAAGCTGACGCTCTAAGCTGGCCAGGTCACCCCAATATCTGCTACTTTATTCATCAGGGGAGATTAGAGAGTCAGCTCTCCTGTCACCTTCGTTTCACCAGGAGTAAGTTTAACTTTAACCCTTTCGGACTTCGTTTCGGGAAACGGGCACGAGACAACGCCAATGCGGAGAGACAGATACTCCGCGTGTCCCGACAGCTCCTCCCCCACCTGCTGAAACTGAAAGACAAATGAATAAAGTGCGGGGAGGGCTTTGGGGAAACTTGCTGAACCCCTTTATTTAGAGGCTTCTTTCTATTCAAATCCATTGAGATATTTGTTTTGTACCATTTGTTCTGTATTGTGCTGCTTATGGATTACTTTGCCTTTATGTTGTGCCAATCTCACACTAAGTGCCACCTCCTCTCCACACTGGCACAGCCGGACCCCCCATTTGTTTGAATGGGGGGCACTTTTGCACCCTTTAGTTTCGTAGCACCTGAGTCCGGGGTCATTACCCACAGATTTCACAGGGAACTTGATGTTTCTCAAATTTCTTAATGCCCCCGATAATCTGTGATGAGACCCCAATACTGACACAGCCACCCCCTGACATAACACTGGAGCCTAAAAGGAGAGTTTATGTTGCAAAGGGTTAATTATTATTATTATTAACTTTTATTGACCCAGCACTGATCTTTCCCCCCTTGCTGGGCAAAATCTGTCCTACTGAGCTTGCAATCTATTTTACCCAGACATGATCATTCTTTCCTGGGGAGAGCCCTACCAGGGGAGTGCACTACTTTCAGGGAACCCCCGATTCTAGGACCCATATCCCAGCGCCTCAGATAAAGTTTTGGACACAACAGTGGCACCGTGATTCCAGCCCTGAGGCCCTAGGTTTGATTCCAGCCAGGGGTCTGTGTGGTCTCCCTGCGTCTGAAAAGGTTCCCTCCCACCCCACGAAACATACAGGGGCTTCATTGACTCCTGATTGGCCCTAGTGTCTGTGAATGAGATAGGGACCTTAGATTGTAAGCTCACTGGGGCAGGGACTGATGGGAAAGTGATAGGGACCTTAGATTGTAAGCTCACTGGGGCAGGGACTGATGGGAATGTGATAGGGACCTTAGATTGTAAGCTCACTGGGGCAGTAACTGATGGGAATGTGATAGGGACCTTAGATTGTAAGCTCACTGGGGCAGGGACTGATTGATAAAATATATAGTCTCTCTATTTGTATCACCAGAGGGAGAATGAATAAAATCTGGGGTAAACCATGAATTTGAGGGATGACAAATGGATTGTTGTGTTGTTGTTGTGTAACATTTGGGCTGCAGTGATGTTGTTATTGTATCGTTGTGTTTCTGTGACTGTGAAATAATAAAACGGTGTCGTTGGTGTGTGGGGAGTGATTGTCTCACAAACAAAAGTCACAGACAGAGAAGCGACGCCTGCCCGAAGCATTGCCCCAGGGAACTAATGATATGTCAGGGGCCCCAGGGAACTATGATATGTCAGGGGCCCCAGGGAACTAATGATACGTCAGGGGCCCCAGGGAACTATGATATGTCAGGGGCCCCAGGGAACTAATGATACGTCAGGGGGCCCCAGGAACTAATGATATGTCAGGGGCCCCAAGGAACTAATGATATGGTCAGGGGCCCCAGGGAACTAATGATACGTCAAGGGGCCCCAGGGAACTAATGATATGTCAGGGCCCCAAGGAACTAATGATATGTCAGGGGCCCCAAGGAACTAATGATACGTCAGGGGCCCCAGGGAACTAATGATACGTCAGGGGCCCCAGGGAACTAATGATATGTCAGGGGCCCCAGGGAACTAATGATACGTCAGGGGCCCCAGGGAACTAATGATACGTCAGGGGCCCCAGGGAACTATTGATACGTCAGGGGCCCCAGGGAACTAATGATACGTCAGGGGCCCCAGGGAACTAATGATACGTCAGGGGCCCCAGGGAACTAATGATATGTCAGGGGCCCCAGGGAACTAATGATACGTCAGGGGCCCCAGGGAACTAATGATACGTCAGGGGCCCCAGGGAACTAATGATACGTCAGGGGCCCCAGGGAACTAATGATACGTCAGGGGCCCCAGGGAACTAATGATACGTCAGGGGCCCCAGGGAACTAATGATATGTCAGGGGCCCCAGGGAACTAATGATACGTCAGGGGCCCCAGGGAACTAATGATATGTCAGGGGCCCCAGGGAACTAATGATACGTCAGGGCCCCAGGGAACTAATGATATGTCAGGGGCCACAGGGAACTAATGATATGTCAGGGGCCACAGGGCATTGGGGAGGAGAGTGCTGATAATATTGGCTCAATGAGCTCAATCATGAGTAGAGATGGCGCGAACTGTTCGCCGGCGAACTTGTTCGCGCGAACCTCGGGTGTTCGTCGCTCGCCGGAAGTTCGCGAACGTCGCGCGACGTTCGCCATTTTGGGTTCGCCATTGTTGGCGCTTTTTTTTGCCCTCTCACCCAGGACCAGCAGGTACATGGCAGCCAATCAGGAAGCTCTCCCCTGACCACTCCCCTTCCCTATAAAAACCGAAGCCCTGCAGCTTTTTTTCACTCTGCCTGTGTGTGCTGAAGAGATAGTGTAGGGAGAGAGCTGCTGCCTGTTAGTGATTTCAGGGACAGTTGAAAGTTTGCTGGCTAGTAATCGTTTTGATACTGCTCTGTTATTGGAGGGACAGAAGTCTGCAGGGGTTTGAGGGACATTTAAGCTTAGGTAGCTTTGCTGGCTAGTAATCTACCTTCTACTGCAGTGCTCTGTATGTAGCTGCAGTGGGCAGCTGTCCTGCTTCTGATCTCATCTGCTGACTGCTGCAATAACAGTAGTCCTTGTAAGGACTGCTTTTATTTATTTTTTTGTTCCAATACAGAGCAGTATCAAGCAGATTACTAGCCAGCAAACTTACTATCATCTGTCCCTGAAATCACTAACAGCTCTCCCCCTACACTATCTCTTCCAAGCACACACAGGCAGATTTTTCAGATACATTTTTGCCCTTGATCCCCCTCTGGCATGCCACTGTCCAGGTCGTTGCACCCTTTAAACAACTTTAAAATCATTTTTCTGGCCAGAAATGTCTTTTGTAGATGTTAAAGTTCGCCTTCCCATTGAAGTCTATGGGGTTCGCGAACCGTTCGCGAACCGCTCGCATTTTTTTTCCGACGTTCGCTACATCCCTAATCATGAGAAAGTGCCCTAAATAAATCCTCCAATCACAAACATGGAACAAATGATTCATGGGGGGGGATTCCTTAAAAATCACTGAATTGTTACATGTTAAATATGGACGAGATATGAAAATAATTGGAGTGAGGAAGCTGCACTCGTTCTGTCACTCAACAACTTGCACTCACTCTAAATCAGGGGTCACCAACCTTTAGTGCCCAACATTGAGAAATAAAAGGCGTTGGGGAGCAACACAAGCATGAAAATGTCCTTGGGGTGCCAAATAAGGGTTGTGATTGGCCATTTAGTAGCCCCTATGTGGATTGTCAACCTACATTGAGACTGTTTGGCAGTAAAACTGGTTTTATACAACTAAAACTTGTCTCCAAGTCTGGAATTGAAAAATAATCTCCTGCTTTGAGGCCACTGGGAGCAACATCCAAGGGGTCGGAGAGCAACATGTTACTCACGAGCTACTGGTTGGGGATCACTGGTCTAAAGAATAAAGACAGTCACATGAGTACCAGGAAATACACTCCCCCTGTGCAAAGGAAGTAGAGACAGTCACATGAGTAACAGGAAATACACTCCCCCTGTGCAAAGGAAGTAGAGACAGTCACATGAGTAACAGGAAATACACTCCCCCTGTGCAAAGGAAGTAGAGACAGTCACATGAGTAACAGGAAATACACTCCCCCTGTGCAAAGGAAGTAGAGACAGTCACATGAGTAACAGGAAATACACTCCCCCTGTGCAAAGGAAGTAGAGACAGTCACATGAGTAACAGGAAATACACTCCCCCGTGCAAAGGAAGTAGAGACAGTCACACGAGTACCAGGAAATACACTCCCCTGTGCAAAGGAAGTAGAGACAGTCCCACGAGTACCAGGAAATACACTCCCCCATGCAAAGGAAGTAGAGACAGTCACACCAGTACCAGGAAATACACTCCCCTGTGCAAAGGAAGTAGAGACAGTCACATGAGTACCAGGAAATACACTCCCCTGTGCAAAGGAAGTAGAGACAGTCACATGAGTACCAGGAAATACACTCCCCTGTGCAAAGGAAGTAGAGACAGTCACACGAGTACCAGGAAATATACTCCCCTGTGCAAAGGAAGTAGAGACAGTCACACGAGTACCAAGAAATACACTCCCCCGTGCAAAGAATGTAGAGACAGTCACATGAGTACCAGGAAATACACTCCCCCGTGCAAAGGAAGTAGAGACAGTCACACCAGTACCAGGAAATACACTCCCCCGTGCAAAGGAAGTAGAGACAGTCACACGAGTACCAGGAAATACACTCCCCCGTGCAAAGGAAGTAGAGACAGTCACATGAGTACCAGGAAATACACTCCCCCGTGCAAAGGAAGTAGAGGCAGTCACACGAGTAGCAGGAAATACACTCCCCATGCAAAGGAAGTAGAGACAGTCACATGAGTACCAGGAAATACACTCCCCCGTGCAAAGGAAGTAGAGACAGTCACATGAGTACCAGGAAATACACTCCCCCGTGCAAAGGAAGTAGAGGCAGTCACACGAGTAGCAGGAAATACACTCCCCATGCAAAGGAAGTAGAGACAGTCACATGAGTACCAGGAAATACACTCCCCCGTGCAAAGGAAGTAGAGACAGTCACATGAGTACCAGGAAATACACTCCCCCGTGCAAAGGAAGTAGAGACAGTCACACGAGTACCAGGAAATACACTCCCCTGTGCAAAGGAAGTAGAGACAGTCACATGAGTACCAGGAAATACACTCCCCTGTGCAAAGGAAGTAGAGACAGTCACATGAGTACCAGGAAATACACTCCCCTGTGCAAAGGAAGTAGAGACAGTCACACGAGTACCAGGAAATATACTCCCCTGTGCAAAGGAAGTAGAGACAGTCACACGAGTACCAAGAAATACACTCCCCCGTGCAAAGAATGTAGAGACAGTCACATGAGTACCAGGAAATACACTCCCCCGTGCAAAGGAAGTAGAGACAGTCACACCAGTACCAGGAAATACACTCCCCCGTGCAAAGGAAGTAGAGACAGTCACACGAGTACCAGGAAATACACTCCCCCGTGCAAAGGAAGTAGAGACAGTCACATGAGTACCAGGAAATACACTCCCCCGTGCAAAGGAAGTAGAGGCAGTCACACGAGTAGCAGGAAATACACTCCCCATGCAAAGGAAGTAGAGACAGTCACATGAGTACCAGGAAATACACTCCCCCGTGCAAAGGAAGTAGAGACAGTCACATGAGTACCAGGAAATACACTCCCCCGTGCAAAGGAAGTAGAGGCAGTCACACGAGTAGCAGGAAATACACTCCCCATGCAAAGGAAGTAGAGACAGTCACATGAGTACCAGGAAATACACTCCCCCGTGCAAAGGAAGTAGAGACAGTCACATGAGTACCAGGAAATACACTCCCCCGTGCAAAGGAAGTAGAGGCAGTCACACGAGTAGCGGGAAATACACTCCCCATGCAAAGGAAGTAGAGACAGTCACATGAGATGTGATTTTGGTAGAAAAGGACACAATTGCCTCCCCCCCGGAGGATCTCAAGTTGATATTAAACGATGAATGAAATCAAATAAGTGACCTCAGTGGTAACTACAACCTGCACCTTATGGTTCACTCCCCCGCTGCACCCATGGGCTACTTTAACCCTCTCATTGCCGACCGGTGCCAGTGAGTCAAGCCGACTCCGGTTCATTTGCGGTTGGTCATTTCCCTGCCGTCTCCAATTACACGAGTTACATTATGTGTGATTTTCTCAAGGGTTTCAGCTTTATTTGCAGCAAATAACTTGTCATTTCCAGGAGACACACGGTGATTTAAAGAGTCAAAATGTCTCTGTTACGTGATTGGGTTTTGCTCATTTAGACCAGATATTGGGGGCTTTGTGCATTAGAATCACCGTGTCGCTGGCACATCTATAATCCTACGAAATGAGATTTACAGTCAGGCACTTAATTGGCTCCTGATAAAATTGGCCCTAGAGTCCATATAATGGGGGCCCGAGATTGTCAGCTCCGCTGGGGGAGGGGCGGGTGTCAATACTACACAGGAATCATTTATAAACTAGAAATAAGGAAAATATCTCATACCCACAATGCTTCACTCTCTGGATATTAACCCTTTTTGTCTATAACCCCCCCCCCCAGCATTAATGGCTTTGTGTTCCAGCAGGTTCTAATGCCTCCCCCCCCCCCCCCCCCAGCTCCCATTTGCAGGGGGAATATTTGGAGGGTCAATCCACAGAAATGGGCTCATTTTCAAATTTCATTTCACAGAAAATTACCGCTGAGAATTTAGGCCACACGATTTAACTGCCACTCACGGGATCCTCTGGATTAAATGGAACTGGTAATTATTATTATTATTATTATTATAAGAGGGGGAGGGGTGAGATATAAGAATAACGGCAGAGATCCTCTTTGTCAGACTGAAAGGGAAACGAAAATGTTGTCGTCAAAGAGAAGACTGACACAAAAATATGCATTTATATTAATTCTAGATTTTATATTGTTTATATTTCATCAAAACATTGATTCCAATAAGGGTAATCACACATAATTACAGATGCAAGAGGACTGACCAATCGGAAGGCTGCTTTCCAGTACCGCACAGAGTCATCTTGCTTTTACTTCACATAGGGAGATCATTGTGATCTATAACACGGGCCCCATATGACACTGAAATCAAACAGGAGGGAGGACAGACAGTGTTTAGGAAAACTGGGTTCAACCCTTCCGGCTCCAGTTTAAGGAACAAAGAACATGGAGCCAAAGTCACAAGATGATCCTGATTGGTGGATTCCATTGCATACCAACCATCAGCCAATCAGAAGACTTACAGGACTAGACCCACCTGGAGCCAATCAGAGGACTTACAGGACTAGACCCACCTGGAGCCAATCAGAGGACTTACAGGGCTAGACCCACCTGGAGCCAATCAAAAGACTTACAGGACTAGACCCACCTGGAGCCAATCAGAAGACTTGCAGGGCTAGACCCACCTGGAGTCAATCGGAAGACATAAAGAGCTAGACCCACCTGAGCTGATCAGAAGACTTATAGGGCTAGACCAACCTGAAGCCAAGCAGAAGACTTAGAGGACTAGACCCACCTGGTGCCAATCAGAGGACTTACAGGACTAGACCCACCTGGAGCCAATCAGAGGACTTACAGGGCTAGACCCACCTGGAGCCAATCAAAAGACTTACAGGACTAGACCCACCTGAAGCCAATCAGAGGACTTGCAGGGCTAGACCCACCTGGAGTCAATCGGAAGACATAAAGAGCTAGACCCACCTGAGCTGATCAGAAGACTTATAGGGCTAGACCAACCTGCAGCCAAGCAGAAGACTTAGAGGACTAGACCCACCTGGTGCCAATCGGAAAAGACTTAAAGAGCTAGACCCACCTGAGCCAATCAGAACACTTACAGGGCTAGATCAATCTGCAGCCTGTCAGAAGACTTAGAGGGCTAGACGCACCTGGAGCCAATCAGAGCACAGACGTTCATGACAGTACCAGCAGGTGTAGGAGCAGCGAGAGCACATAGGAAATAAACATCTCTCCATATACTGAATAGTTTTGGGGTGAACAAGGAAATTGGATTTAGGGGTGAAGTGAGTTCTGTCTCTAATGTAGTCTCTAATGATCCCTTGGAGTAGAATAACCACTAGATGGCACTCAGAGATTGTTGCACAGTAACCAAGTTCGACTCTAAATTTTCTTTATCCAAATTGTCTCAAAATGATTTTCTATTTTGCCCATAAAGTCAGCAGCTACTCTGTCTTACTCTGCTCCCCAAATCTAACTTCCTATTTAAGTGCAGAAAGAACTTCAGGATCTGAACTATAGCAAAATAGCAACAGTTATATAAAGCTTTACATTATCCATCTCTCCCTACATTCTCCATCTTTCCCCATTGTCTCTGTCTCGCCCCACTGTCTCCGTCTTGCCCTACTGTCTCCATTTCATCCTACTGTCTCCATCTCACCCTAATGTCTCCATTTTGCCCTACTGTCTCCGTCCTGCCCTACTGTCTCTGTCTTGCCCTATTGTCTCCTTCTCCATCTCGCCCTACTGTCTCCATCTTGTCCTACTGTCTTCATCTTGTCCTACAGTCTCAATCTTGTCCTACTGTCTCCATCTTGCCCTACTGTCTCTGTCCTGCCCTACTGTCTCTGTCTTGCCCTACTGTCTCCATCTCCATCTTATCCCACTGTCTCCATCTCGCCCTACTGTCTCCATTTTGCCCTACTGTCTCCATCCTGCCCTACTGTCTCTGTCTTGCCCTACTGTCTCCATCTCCATCTTGTCCTACTGTCTCCTTTTCAACTGCTGCTCCATCTTGTCCTACTGTCTCCATCGTGTCCTACTGTCTCCATCTTGCCCTACTGTCTTCTTCCTTCCCTACTGTCTCTGGCCTGCCTTATTGTCTCCATCTCCATCTTGCCCTACTGTCTCCATCTTGTTATACTGTTTCCATCCTGTCATACATTTCCATCTTGCCCTACTGTCTTCATCTTGTCCTCCTGTCTCCATCTCACCCTACTGTCTCCATCTTGCCCTTCTGTCTTCTTCCTGCCCTACTGTCTCTGGCCTGCCCTATTGTCTCCATCTCCATCTTGCCCTACTGTCTCCATCTTGTTCTACTGTCTCCATCCTGTCATATGTCTCCATCTTGCCCTACTGTCTTCATCTTGTCCTCCTGTCTCTATCTCACCCTACTGTCTCCATCTTGCCCTACTGTCTCCATCTTGTTCTACTGTCTCCATCCTGTCATATGTCTCCATCTTGCCCTACTGTCTTCATCTTGTCCTCCTGTCTCTATCTCACCCTACTGTCTCCATCTTGCCCTACTGTCTCCATCTTGCCCTACTGTCTCCATCTTGCACTACTGTCTCCATCTTGTCCTACTGTCTCTATCTTGTCCTACTGTCTCCCTCTTGTCCTACTGTCTCCATCTTACACTACTATCTCCATCTTGTCCTACTGTCTCTTTCTTGCCCTACAGTCTCCATCTTGTCCTACTGTCTCCATCTTACACTACTGTCTCCATCTTGCCCTACTGTCTCGATCTTGTCCTACTGTCTCTTTCTTGCCCTACAGTCTCCATCTTACACTACTGTCTCCATCTTGCCCTACTGTCTCCATCTTGTCCTACTGTCTCTTTCTTGCCCTACAGTCTCCATCTTACACTACTGTCTCCATCTTGTCCTACTGTCTCTTTCTTGCCCTACAGTCTCCTTCTTGCCCTACTGTCTCCATCTCCATCTCCAGTCTCCATCTTACACTACTGTCTCCATCTCGCCCTACTGTCTCCATCTTGTCCTACTGTCTCTTTCTTGCCCTACAGTCTCCTTCTTGCCCTACTGTCTCCATCTTTTCCTACTGTCGCCATCTTGTCCTACTGTCTCCTTCTTGCCCTACTGTCTCCATCTTGTCCTACTGTCTCCATCTTGTCCTACTGTCTCTTTCTTGCCCTACTGTCTCCATCTTTTCCAACTGTCTCCATCTTGTCCTACTGTCTCCATCTTGCCCCACTGTCTCCATCTTGTCCTACTGTCTCCATCTTGTCCTACTGTCTCCTTCTTGCCCCACTGTCTCCATCTTGCCCTACTGTCTCCATCTTGCCCTACTGTCTCCATCTTGTCCTACTGTCTCCATCTTGTCCTACTGTCTCCATCTTGTCCTACTGTCTCCTTCTTGCCCCACTGTCTCCATCTTTTCCTACTGTCGCCATCTTGTCCTACTGTCTCCTTCTTGTCCTACTGTCTCCATCTTGTCCTACTGTCTCGTCTCCATCTTGCCCTTTTTGGGTTTAGACTGAACTGAGTGTCGGGGCTCTATACTGTCACGTAACAAAATTGAAATAAGACACTTTTTGCCCCCCCCCCATAACCCAGTGCTAAATACCCGGTTACTGACACCATTGAACAATTGTTGGGCCCTGAGAGCTTGTTTTTGGCTGATGATTTAACCTCCACAACTCCCAGCCCCGCACTTTTGTCTATTTAGTCAATGTTTTCCCACAGTTCCTTTGTGAGTCACTTCCTGGGCGATGAGCTGACGTCCCACGTCTGTCCGACCTTTAATGGTCAGGGAGAGGTCACTTCTCATTTGGGTCAATACAGGGCCACACCGAGCCATAGCAAGGCCAATACAGGGCCACACCAATACACAGTAGGGCCAATACAGGGCCACACCAATACACAGTAGGGCCAATACAGGGCCACACCAATACACAGTAGGGCCAATACAGGGCCACACCGAGCCATAGCAGGGCCAATACAGGGCCACATTGAGACATAGGAGTGTTCCTGCTGACTCCATTGTTACATCACCTATCATACAAGTATCCTACATGTTAATGGGAATTTGTGGCCCTTGGATTTAGGAATGTCTCAGTAAGGACTGGCACTGTCTGTGGGTATAATACTCCTCTACTGCCCTCTGGAGGCCACCCTGAAACATCATTCAGCAGATCATTGTGTCTTTATTAAGCAAATAAATGAGTCGGATAATTCCCCCCGACACTTATCCCTCTATTCCAGACACTCAGATCCTTTCTCCTTCTCTACAATCTCTGTCAAATATTCCAGCAAGATGCCCAAGAGATACCAGTAAGCGCCAAGCATGGGCACCAACTGGCACTGACTTATAATCATCATTATTTGTTATTATTCTCTAGTCATATGGAGCTCGGAGATCCTCCATGGTACAGGGAGTTGTAAATCTTTCCTATTAGTCTGACACCCCCACATGCACCCCCATACAGGCTCCTGGGCAGGCTTGGCATCGGGTCAGTGCATTTTACCCAATTCTAGTGAATGAGGCCCATTATGGTTTATTGTCTAAACTATGGAGCAGCAGAGCCCTGAATCCGGGGAGTTCTGATGAAGCAGCAGATTATTAATGAGTTGTTACATTTGCAGATAATCTCAATATGGAACAGCTGGGCTCATTGCAGGGAAGGTCGTGGGAAACGCCATCAGCCCACAATCCCCTCTGCTCACACACATCTAACAGCCGTCATGGGGCCCCTAAGGAGTTGGGATCAGACCACAAGCCTCTGGCCCCCGGCCCACCCTGCTCCACTTGCTGCACATCAACTTCCCTGAACTGAGGAGAAAATCATGTTCAAATGGAAAAAGACTTTGCCTCTTTGTGTGGATAAGTTTCCCTTTAATTTCCTCCTTCCAAATGTTTCCTGCAGCTGTGTTCTATGGTCCGTTTTCTTAGATATATTGGGGATCACTGATCTTGTTGAGAAAATTCAGGGACTCGATGCCAACCCCTATACAGACCTCACTTCCAGCATCAGAGCACATGGGGGTTATTGTATTCGAATTGTTTTTTCTCTCTGACGTTTGGATGAAACATTTCCTACAATTCTTATCTAAATAAGGAAATGAATGATACGAAATACTGCAACTGTTATTTTAGTAAAATTCATCTGGAAATGTTTATTTTAGATTTCAGTGATTTATGTCTTATTAGTAGTACTAAGCATTATTTATATAGTGCTGACATATTCCATAGAGATGTACAGGCATATTAAGGTCCCTATCACATTCCCATCAGTCCCTGCCCCAGTGAGCTTACAATCTAAGGTCCCTATCACATTCCCATCAGTCTCTGCCCCAGTGAGCTTACAATCTAAGGTCCCTATCACATTCCCATCAGTCCCTGCCCCAGAGAGCTTACAATCTAAGGTCCCTATCACATTCCCATCAATACCTGCCCCAGTGAACTTACAATCTAAGGTCCCTATCACATTCCCATCAGTCCCTGCCCCAGTGAGTTTACAATCTAAGGTCCCTATCACATTCCCATCAGTCCCTGCCCCAGTGATTTTACAATCTAAGGTCCCTATAACATTCCCATAAGTCCCTGTCCCAATGAGCTTACAATCTAAGGCGCCTATCACATTCCCATCAGTCCCTGCCCCAGTGATTTTACAATCTAAGGTCCCTATAACATTCCCATAAGTCCCTGTCCCAGTGAGCTTACAATCTAAGGCCCCTATCACATTCCCATCAGTCCCTGTCCTAATTCTCTTACAATCTAAGATCCCTATCACATTCCCATCAGTCCCTGTCCCAGTGAGCTTACAATCTAAGGTCCCTATAACATTCCCATAAGTCCCTGTCCCAGTGAGCTTACAATCTAAAGTCCCTATCACATTCCCATCAGTCCCTGCCCCAGTGAGCTTACAATCTAAGGTCCCTATCACATTCCCATCAGTCCCTGCCCCAGTGAGCTTACAATCTAAGGTCCCTATCACATCCCCATCAGTCCCTGCCCCATGGAGCTTACAATCTAAGGTCCCTATGACATGAGATTTGTGCAGTGAGGCAATAATAACACAAACTCCCTGCAGTTGATTTTCCACTTGTTGCCGTTGGCTCTAGTCTCTGTCTCTGATGCTGGTGCCGGTTACTAGGAAAACAATTAAAGGTTGTAATTGGTTTTCAACATGTTTATTCTGTACAACAGCCAAATAAAAGAAAGTTTTCAGCAAGTTGTTTTGATTAAAATCAGTCTGCTTGTAAAAATCAATGTATAAATCAATTTGGCGTAATTCATGGAGTATTTTACTTCTAAATTAATCTTCAAACAGTGGCTCCTCCTGCTTTGGCTGACCTCCAATATCCCAAGGATAAAAAATCACCCCCAAATTTACCCCCAGTTTAGCCCTTATCCACCCACCTGCCCCCATGACGTCCCCTCATTGGCTGATATGGAAGAAGCTTCTAGGCAAATCAGGGCAGTTTTTGTGCAAGTTGCATAAAGTGGGAATTTTTGACTTTGTTATTTGTGACTGGGCCTCCCTTCAGATGAAGATTTCACTGGTCCCAGGATAACGGCCCCCCTATACAAATATATATAGAAATCAATCTCTGGTTGAATTTTATTTGGGAAGCTCCACGCTGCCAACTCATTGCTCTTCTTTGTTTATTTCACGAGATACAAACTTGCCCTTTAAGGCTTACGTTAAAGTGATTTATGAAATGACCTGATATAAAAGCGCTGGATCCAGGTCCATAACAAGAACGTAAGAAGCACAGGCCCGAGCGCTGGTGATAGATGATCATTGTCCGAGCCTGAGGCGGCAGCTCTTATCTAGAGGGGCCGGAGTCACACTGAGGATTTGGCACCACTAGAATATTGGCCCAGTCCCAAATCCCTCTCCAAATACTGTTGCTAAGGACGAAGACCAGGGACATGAAAGCTGTTTCTGCAGAATTATAGCCCAGATGCTGGGCCACTGGGTCCTGTCTTCTCCGAAACCTGGGAACCATCAACCCCAGTCACAAATAAGACTTGTCCTAAACTCATCTAATCCTATTGGTCCAGGGCTGGTGGGTCTGGACTGCTGCAGAACATCTCCTAAATCCACGTGTATTCTGCAACCAATGTGGTGCCCATGCAAGTCCCAAGATATTGGTGGCAACGCCATAGCAACAAACTGACACTTGTCCTCGGGCAACACAGTGTAGGGGCAATAATGACTGTGATCTTCCCTTCATATGGCACCACTGGGAATGTATTGTAGGGAGAAGGTGGAAGTAAATTGGGTGAATCAGAGCAGGGAATTCTGACTCATGAACTTTATTCATTCTCTCAGGTGATATAGAAAAGTCCAGGTATCCACTCTCAGGTACGACAGTTTAAGGGGAGAGAAGAGGGAGGATGGGGGAGAGTAAGGCCAAACAGTTGGGGGAGAATAAGGAGAGGGGATGAGAGATAGAAGGAGAGAAGGGAAAGGGGGTTAGGGAGTAGAGAGACAAATGGGGGAGAGGAGAAATATAGAAGGGGAGAGAAGAGGGAGGATGGGGGAGAGTAAGGCCAAACAGTTGGGGGAGAAAAGGAAAGGAGAGGGGATGAGAGACAGAAGGAGAGAAGGGAAAGGGGGTTAGGGAGTAGAGAGACAAATGGGGGAGAGGAGAAATATAGAAGGGGAGAGAAGAGGGAGGATGGGGGAGAGTAAGGCCAAACAGTTGGGGGAGAAAAGAAAAGGAGAGGGGATGAGAGACAGAAGGAGAGAAGGGAAAGGGGGTTAGGGAGTAGAGAGACAAATGGGGGAGAGGAGAAATATAGAAGGGGAGAGAAGAGGGAGGATGGGGGAGAGTAAGGACAAACAGTTGGGGGAGAAAAGGAAAGGAGATGAGAGACAGAAGGAGAGAAGGGAAAGGGGGTTAGTGTAAGGATTCGCCTTCACGTTCCTTCCGGCACAGGCGCAGGCGCGCTCATCGGGGAGCCGATGCACGTCGGCGCGCGGTGTTGGACGCCGGCGACGGTCGCCGACGCGATGGCGCCGGCGACGGTCGCGGACGCATGGGCGCTGGCGACGGACGCCGATGACGGACGCTCTGACGTCAGCTGTGCGACGCCAGCGTGATGACGCCAGTTTGGCGCCAAATAGCTCTATTTAATCTCAATCTGTACTCTGACTCTTTGCCTGGTTATTAGGTTATTTGACTGAACCCCTAGCATCGTATACTACTGAATCTTCTGTGTTTGACCTCAGCCTGTTTCCGGATTGCCTTATTGCCGCCTGCCCAGATCTTCTTGCCTGACTACGATTACGATATTTGCTGCCTGCCCTCGACCTCGGCCTGTTTGACTTCGCTTCTGCCTGAACCCTCTGTACCTCGCTTGGTCAGTCTCATTGGCTACTCGTCACTTCACTTCTCCCTGTTCCACTCCAGGTGGGTTAGTGTTGTGCGAGGCGCTTGTGAGTTCGCATTCTGCTACATCCTGCTCCTTCTTCGTTGGATCAGACGGTAAGCCTGACAGTTAGGGAGTAGAGAGACAAATGGGGGAGAGGAGAAATATAGAAGGGGAGAGAAGAGGGAGGACGGGGGAGAGTAAGGCCAAACAGTTGGGTAAAAAGGAGAGGAGAGGGGATGAGAGACAGAAGGAGAGAAGGGAAAGGGGGTTACGGAGTAGAGAGACAAATGGGGGAGAGGAGAAATATAGAAGGGGAGAGAAGAGGGAGGATGGGGGAGAGTAAGGCCAAACAGTTGAGGAGAAAAGGAAAGGAGAGGGGATGAGAAACAGAAGGAGAGAATGGAAAGGGGGTTACGGAGTAGAGAGACAAATGGGGGAGAGGAGAAATATAGAAGGGGAGAGAAGAGGGAGGATGGGGGAGAGTAAGGCCAAACAGTTGGGGGAGAAAAGGAAAGGAGAGGGGATGAGAGACAGAAGGAGAGAAGGGAAAGGGGGTTAGGGAGTAGAGAGACAAATGGGGGAGAGGAGAAATATAGAAGGGGAGAGAAGAGGGAGGACGGGGTAGAGTAAGGCCAAACAGTTGGGTAAAAAGGAGAGGAGAGGGGATGAGAGACAGAAGGAGAGAAGGGAAAGGGGGTTAGGGAGTAGAGAGACAAATGGGGGAGAGGAGAAATATAGAAGGGGAGAGAAGAGGGAGGATGGGGGAGAGTAAGGCCAAACAGTTGGGGGAGAAAAGGAAAGGAGAGGGGATGAGAGACAGAAGGAGAGAAGGGAAAGGGGGTTCTGGAGTAGAGACATTTCCTTGTGGGCCGGTGCTGGGGAATGATCCCCTTATAAATCAGGAGTTTATAGGGCCGGGAATTGGGCAGCGAGGCACAGACTGACTGTTCCTTATAAGGGAACAAATTCAGAGTGAGAGGCGAGTGGGTCGGGTGGATATTGTGAATAAAAGTCAATGTCAGACTGTGTCTCACACTGGGGCTGCCGCAGACTGTGCAGGAATAAGACAAGGACATGGGAAGTGGAAGCAGCTCAGTAATTACAGTAAATGTAACCAGATGTGGGGGGTTCTGTTTCTCTGGGCTGTGACCTGGATTAGCTGTTGAGACCACCATTATCCCTTGGGTTCATAACAATGTATGAAATTCCCATGGTTCCTAGTGATCAGCCATCCACAGCCCATTACAGTGTCTGCTCTATTTAATATATACTGTATATACTGACAAACTGAACACAATGGGAGCTGCAGTTGCACCAAGTGAAGGGGAATGTCAGTTCTGGAGCATCGGGAACAGAAAGATCACTAAGCTCAGTTTTTGGGTGTATCAAGAAGGAACAGCCTTGTTATATATTAGTTATTTTGTTCAAAAAGCACCTTATACACAGAGAAAGCCAACTCAAGCAGTGGGGGTGGGGGTAGAATACTCTGATGGAAGCTTATGGGGGAGGGGTACTGAGTCTGTGACTCAGGCAGTGGGTGGGGCTGGAATACTCTGATGGAAGCTTACAGGGGGAGGGACAGTGAGTCTGTGACTCAGGCAGTGGGTGGGGCTGGAATACTCTGATGGAAGCTTACAGGGGGAGGGGTAGTGAGTTTGTGACTCAGGCAGTGGGTGGGGCTGGAATACTCTGATGGAAGCTTACAGGGGGAGGGACAGTGAGTCTGTGACTCAGGCAGTGGGTGGGGCTGGAATACTCTGATGGAAGCTTACAGGGGGAGGGGTAGTGAGTTTGTGACTCAGGCAGTGGGTGGGGCTGGAATACTCTGATGGAAGCTTACGGGGGAGGGGTAGTGAGTCTGTGACTCAGGCAGGGGGTGGGACTGGAATACTCTGATGGAAGCTTACAGGGAGTCTGTCAAAATGCCTAGACTGACAAGTATTGAAGTGACACAAAAAACAAAGGCAGTGACAATTAATAACCTGAGTGTAAACGGTTTATTGAAAGTGCCTAATGTATCAAGCCTGCAGCCTGTATCCCAATCATCTTGTGCTCTGTATATACAATCGAATAAATATATAAAAGATATACTATCATCATTCATTATCCTTCTGCATAATCCCAACTCCATGAGCCATATCTCTGCTGTAAAGCCTATCTAACAAGATGCCAAGGCTCGCTTTCTGTCAGTCAGTGACATCACTAGGGGGCGGGGCAGCTTGGAGGACAGGGATTAAAAAGTAGGGTAATAAATGACAATAGTTCCCTTTTTGTCCAATGTCACATGGGTAGAAATGTCAGTACAAATCTGTATCAAGTATCAATCTGCTCTGGTGCCATAAACTGCACTTTGGGCATTATAAGGCCCGAGTTGTTGCGTCTCATTGAGTTGTTCCTTCTCATGGAGTTGTTGCGTCTCATGGAATTGCGTTTCCTCAGCGAGTTCTGGTGGGAGAGTTCGCTCTTTTGTAGGGTTTGGATCAGAATGGAGGGCTTTTCGTCCAACTCTCTGGCGCTGCATTGCGGAGCCGCCACTTTCACTATGTTCCCAAACTTGGAGTAATCCACTGAGTAGACTCCTTCTTCCTCCGTCACGATGGACACAAAGCGATGACCCCAGCGGATTTCGTCGGCGACGTAGGATGTTCTGGCTTGGGTGGTGATGCCGGTGGTTTCCACCACTCCTTCCAGGATAACGATCACTTCCAAGTCCTGAGTCGACAAATCGGAATAGGAAATCTCGTATAATGGGCTCCTCTTGTCTATCACGTGGCAAATAATCAGGGGGGATACAAGAAAAATATTATTGCTATCAATGTGATTTTCCACCGGAATGTCGATTTGGTGAATGGGAATGACCTCGCCTTCTGGGGTGACAGTTTTCCTCACCACCTGTATGCGCACCGAGGCGCTGATGATCATACTCTTGCGCAGGTCTCCGACCCGGAACATGAAGCAAAGTCGGTTGTTCCTCACGGCAATGACAGCATGGCGGCTGAATATCAGGGTCTCGGCCCGCCGGTGGGACTGCGCCGTCTTCATAAAAATGCACCCCAACATGATGGCGTTGACAATTAAACCCACAATGTTTTGCATCATCAAAAGGGTGATGGCCAGGGGGCATTCTTCCGTCATCATCCTCCCTCCGAAGCCAATAGTCACTTGCACCTCGATGGAGAAGAGAAAGGCCGACGTGAAGGACCTAAATTCAAAACAAACCATCACTCAAAGGCAACATCCAACAGTTCAACAACAAGAGTTCACTTATCTTTGGGGAGGGGGGCAAGGAGCAAAGTATTAATAAACTGACACCAAGCTCCAGATATAGACAGTCATTACTTTTCTGGGATCCACGTGAGTAGGACATGGACATCCCATTGTTGTGTGCCACCAGGAGCTGCATGAGTAGCACTAGGGGCCCCCATGGCATTCTGCATTGACATATATAAACCATGTTATATCAGCCATTTATATTCACCCCAAATCTCACTCTAAATGACCTTCATGTCTTCTTTAGTATTTAGATGAACTAATACATATTTTTCCCAAATGCCACCCCTAAAGTCTACGCCTTTCCTCCTGCATGTTACTTGTTGTTATTTTGTTTTACTAATTTAGGGGTCACATTTTGTGTTTGAGGAAGCGATGCCTTGAAAGCCATTGATCCTGCAGGAGAATGGCCTACAGCTGAAAGCAATGTCATACAAAGAACCACTTTTAGGGTGCTCAAAAGGAAAATATAAATAATAAAGACTTACTTGACATTGGTCACGCATGGCTCCAGGTTCTTGATGTTGTCCTTGATGTCCATGTCTCCATGTGCAAAAGCCACCAGCCACCACATCATGGCGAAGAGCAACCAGCTGCAGAGGAAGGACATGGTGAAGATGACCAGTGTGTGCCGCCATTTCAGGTCAACCAAGGTGGTGAAGACGTCCTGCAGAAAGCGCCCTTGTTCCCGGATGTTTTTGTGAGCCACATTGCATGCCCCGCTCTTGGCTACAAATCTGGCTTTGCGCTGGTGGTCATGGACTCTTGGCTTCCGTAGATTCTCAGCTGCAATTCTGGCTAGGACATATTCTTCTGGAATGATGCTCTTCCGTGCTAGCATTCTGCCGCTGGCATACTCTGCTGCCCCCCAGGAAAATGCTGCTTAAGTGGGTGCTATAGGTGGGATCTTCTGTCATCGGAAGGTGGACTCTAAACAAAATAAAGCATTTCAGAATGTGATTTGTGCAAGTAGGGGGTAGAAGTTAGAATTCACTATATGGGGTAGTAGACAAGGGGTAGGCAAGTGGAAATGTTGACATTCATAGGAAATGTAGGGAGGTAGTGGTTATAGTAGTGGTTATAGTAGGTTACACTGCAGCATGTAGTGGTCCGGAAAGTTTCACTATAGGAGGTAGTGCATGAGCGTTAGAATGCACTTTTGGGAAAGAAGGGGGTAGGTTGCACTCTAGGGAAGCAAACGTTGAAGGTTATACTGCACTGTAGCAAAGTAGTGGTTGGGGTAGGTTGCACTGTATGTGACAGTGGATGGAACAATACTACTATGTATTACAGTTTGTATTTCAGGTTACAATAACAAAACAGGTAGAGGATAAATAATAATTACCCAACTGCTGCATTTCAGACTAAGTGGAACCTGCAGGCAGGGGTAGGTTGTAGGTTGTGGTGTTTCACTGTTGTGAGATGTTAGTGAGTCCTGTGAGTAGGAAGAGGGTGGAGGTTGGAGTGAGTTCATTGGATACTAATGTTGCACTGTAGGTGGGCACAGGTAGGTGACTGTTGCTTGAAGGTTTGTAGCTGATGTTGGTTAGGGTGTTATAGGTGGGTAGAGACTGAGGGTTAGTGGACCCTGGAGGTGGGAAGAAGTTACAGGTGAGGATCCCTATAGGTACAGCACAGGCTGGGAATTTTAAGGAGATGGTGCACATTAGGGTACAATGCAGGGAGGTTATACTGTAGTTAAAGTAGGTTTAGGGGTTAAGAGGTAACTAGATCTTGTTGAATAGAGTTGACCATTGGTAGGTAGTTAGGTAAGTGCACATCAGCAAATTCTTTATATTAAAGTCTGTGGGGGGGGCGGACAGAACTGAAGCTCCATTCATCATCTGGGTCTCAAGTGCTTCCTTAGCTGCCCAATTTGGCCCCACAATCCCATTAATTCCCACCCCCCCCAGATCAGCACAATCGGTGTCTCTTCCCCCATGTAGACATTATTACTGCACCTAAATTCCCGCCTGCCCCCCGGGGCCCCTGAGAGTGAGTAGTAGACTACAATGAAGCTGAGAAAGGAACAAGAGAGACTCACCTGAGGGCCACATTGTAGCACAGACTGGGGGCTTCTCTGGTGGGGGTGCAGCTCCTGTATCAGTTGCTCTTTGCACCCCAGGGCCCTGTACCAGGTTCCCCCTTATTATCAGTCCAAGAGGTGAGTGTCCCAGATGAGTGATGCCCCCTCCCTGCAGAGCCGTTGTCCCCTGTCAGACTGGGAGTCGCTCCGGTGGGACCCCTGTGTCTCTCACAAACTTTCTGTGCAAGTTCTCCTTTAATCAGCGAGAGCCCCAGGCAGTGACGTTAAGGGGAGGAATGTGAGGGTCTGGGCTGAGGAGCAGATGTTCAACTCACGGGGGTCCTGGGGGGAGGCTGAACAACGATGTCCCTGGCACAGAGGGGCCCCGGCTCATCTCTGGCTCCAGCACAAGGGAAACGTTTATATTGACTGGGGCAGGACACAAATACCCCCAGCTCAGAGACACCTCCCAACATTTGGGAAGTAAAAAGAGGGACAACAAAGTTGCCGTGCCAACATTTCTGACCACACCCATTTTTGTGGCCACGCCCCCTAATTACCATGTTCATTTTACAAAATTTGGCAGGTTATGAAAGTTTAAACACATTTCTGTGTTTTCTTTTTAGTTATTACAGTTTTGCTAATGAAGGTGAATTGCCCTTTAAGCTTCCCTGATAACAACTCCCAGTACCCCCCCGACACCTGAGAGTTTATTTCAATGTGAGATACAAACATAGGAAACGGTCCAATAAGATACGTCGAATTCGCCCCCCTGCCCTTTAAATACAAGATAGAACCTTTGTTGTATTTTATAAAAAAATCACAAAAATCCATTAAAAAAATCCTAATTTAAAATAAAAAAAAAAAAACGCGTCACATGTCGGCGCGGACGAAGGAAGCAAAGATGCTGCCCTCCTGCTCCAGGATTTTCCCCGGGGTCGTCCAGGAGGCAGAACTGATCCAAACCTGCCAGACCCAGATCCTCTACTAATCACACGGAACTGCTCAGGGGGAAATATAATGGGACTACAATCAAGGAAATGGTGCAGCCAAACTGTATGAGAACTACTGAAGTGACAAATATGAAAAAGGAGAACATACTCACAGTTTGCCTCAGTCCAAAGGTGAATATACATTGGGTAGAGACCAAAAAATGTGACTTCCTCCAAAAATTAAAAAAAAGTTCAAAAAGTTTATTAGGACATATTAGGACATGGCCTAACGCATTTCGTGACTATTCTGGCACTTACTCATAGGCTAGTAGGTGCCCAAGTAGCCTATGAGTAAGTGTCTGAATAGCCTATGAGTAGGTGCCCAAGTAGCCTATGAGTAAGTGCCTGAGTAGCCTATGAGTAAGTGCCTGAGTAGCTTATGAGTAAGTGCCCAAGTAGCCTATGAGTAAGTGCCTGAGTAGCCTATGAGTAGGGATGGGCGAATTCCTTCGCCTCATTTCACCGAAAAAATGACGCCCATAGACTTGTATGGAGACATGTGTCAAAAAATTATTTCGCCGCGCGTCAAATTTTTTTTGACTCCCATAGACTTTAACGGGTGTCTGCGACATTTCACCGGCGGCGAATTTTTGGGCGAAACGAAACGCGTCAAATTCACCCATCCCTGCCTATGAGTAAATGCCCGAGTAGCCTATGAGTAACTGCTGAGTAGCCTATGAGTAAGTGCCTAAGTAGCCTATGAGTAAGTGCCCGAGTAGGCTATGAGTAAGTGCTCGAGTAAGACTATGAGTAAGTGCCCAAGTAGGCATGAAACGCGTTAGGCCTTGTCCTAAAAAAAAAAAAGCACGAAAACTTTTTGTACTTTTATTATTACTGCCTATTTCATTTTTTGGAGGAGCTCACATCTTTTGGTCTCTACCCTATGTAAATATAATGGGCACAAACATCACATACTCATGGGGGCAGCATGTTATGCCAAGGGAGAACTGACAGTGCAGCAGTTTCCCAGAGAAGAACCCTGACATTCCAGCAAAGCTAAATGGAGCTGAGAGGTGTCTATTCTATGGAGGGGGCAGGTTTGTGGGGTGACATGGGTCAGACAGAGTGAGGATGAGTCACGTGCCTCCTCATAATGTCTCCCCCCGTGCCCCCTGACTCCATAAATGCTCTAATGGGTGTCACTGGTTCTGTACTGTCTGGTTCCCACATTCTCTCATTATGGGGGGCTGTCCCAGGGATATGTAGTGTTTGCTGTTAACAAAAAGCTTTGGGGTTAGAGTTAACTCCAGACCTGCTGTATCATCGTCACACATCAAAGAAAGAAATCAGTCAATATACAGAGACAGAGACTGGGAAAGGGACAGGGAGAGGCAACAAAATGAACGAGGGGTTTCCTGTGACAAGTTGGGTTCATTTGTAAAGTGTAGGGGGGATGTGATCATAGAAAGATATATGGGAAAATTCAGCCCATGAAATTTGGACAGAACCTCTTGGAGAGAAATGTATTACTTCACTGGCAGAAGGGAGAACTGATAGTGGCACAATCATTGGATCCTTTATTGTAAGTAAATTGCGCTGTTCTATTGCAGCCCAATGGGAAACATTCATGATCTGCTGATACTGGTGGGCAGCGGTACTGCAACTAATCAGCTAAAAACCTATTTTCTGAAATTTGCATTAATCTTTAATATCTAATATAAGACAGAAAATACTGCCCTTGGGTCCAGTTTGAGGGTAGAGCCAAAAGGTCCCACTTGGAGAAGGAATGTTGCAAAAGGTACAAAAGGTACAACAAGCCTAACCCCAATAGACATATAGAGAATATCCAGCCTGTGGCCCTCCAGCAGCCCTCACCTCCCCCACTAGGGAATCCCCTCCTAGTGTCAAACATACCCTGAAATACTGAATAAGGACTTGGCACTGGGATATTAGTGCCGCCTGTAGGGGGATCCCCCCATGTAACCCCCAGCTGATGTGTATATTGAGTTGTAACAATGACACACAGTGTAGATCTGATTCCTGCATGAGATCTTCCAACACCGGCCCAGCTGTCAGCCCCCCGTCCCTCGCTTGCCCTTATATGTCCCTGAGGAGCACAAGTGCCAATAATATTTACATGTCGGCCGGAGATATTAGTGTTAAGGGAACAGACATCACTGGCCGGGACATTATTCATGGGGGGGGGGGTACCTGCACCTTCTCTACTCAACTTCCCCTTTACTTCTAATATTTATATAGAGGAATTCAGATGTACAATAATACACATTTCTATCAAACCCACCATCAAACATATCCACCATTCTGAAGAAAGCGACTATTGGATGTTAGGCCCAATAGTAACGAGGTCAAACTGAATCCAACCTCCCCTCTTGAGGGGTTAGAGACCAGAGACACCTGGGAAACTGCCAGTATGTGCTTTGGACTCATTCTAAGGGGTTCAGGGTTGTGAGTCGCTCTCTGCGCCGTGTCCCTTCCAAATGCACGTGTTGTCTTTGTACAAATATTTAGATTGTCACCCCCAAGAGTCATCCCTCTGGCTGCACATCCAATGGAAAACATTAAGTGATGGAACTGTGTTTGTGCAATTGGATTTCAACCCCGGGGCACTTTGTTCATAAACAAAATCCTAAACACAAACACAATCTGGAAAGGGCCCAAATGTAACACTTTCATGTTTCCTTTCATCAGTTGAGGGGGCTTAAAGGGATATTACCCCAACCATAGCCAAGACTATATCTACATATTGCCTGTACAGGGGGGCTTGTGTAGGGATAACCAGTACTGGATACACTGGAACTGGCTACAATGGAATTGGATACAATGGAACTAGTTCAATGGAACTGGCTGCAATGTCTACAACTGAACTGGTTCAATGGAAGTGGATACAAAGAAACTGGCTACAATGGAACTGGATACACTGGAACTGGATACACTGGAACTGGTTACAATGGAACTGGATACAATGGAACTGGCTACCATGGAACTGGATACACTGGAACTGGCTACAATGGAACTGGATACACTGGAACGGGATACACTAGAACTGGATACAATGGAACTGGATAAAATGGAACAGGATAAAATGGAACTGGCTACAATGGCACTGGTTACAGTGGAATTGGCCGCAGTGGCTACAATTGAACTGGATACAATGGAACTTGATACAATGGACTGGATACAATGGAACTGGATACAATGGAACTGGAAACAATGGAACTGGATACACTGGATACAATGGAACTGGTTACAATGGAACTGGTTCAATGGAACTGGCTGCAATGTCTACAACTAAACTGGTTCAATGGAAGTGGATACAAAGAAACTGGCTACAATGGAACTGGATACACTGGAACTGGATACACTAGAACTGGATACAATGAAACTGGATAAAATGGAACTGGATACACTACAACTGGATACAATGAAACTGGATACACTGGAACTCGATACACTAGAACTGGATACAATGGAACTGGATACAGTGGAACTGGATACACTAGAACTGGATACAATGGAACTGGATACAGTGGAACTGGATACACTAGAACTGGATACAATGAAACTGGATAAAATGGAACTGGATACACTAGAACTGGATACAATGGAACTGGATACACTGGAACTGGATACACTAGAACTGGATACAATGAAACTGGATAAAATGGAACGGGATACACTAGAACTGGATACAATGAAACTGGATAAAATGGAACTGGATACACTAGAACTGGATACAATGGAACTGGATACACTGGAACTGGATACACTAGAACTGGATACAATGGAACTGGATAAAATGGAACAGGATAAAATGGAACTGGCTACAATGGCACTGGTTACAGTGGAATTGGCCGCAGTGGCTACAATTGAACTGGAAACAATGGAACTGGATACAATGGAACTGGATACACTGGAACTGGTTACAATGGAACTTGAAACAATGGAACTGGATATACTGGAACTGGATACAAAGTAACTCCCAGGAGAAGACACAATGTTATGCACCATTCTGACCATCTATTGGCAGCAGAAAGGAGCAGGTAGGTCAGTTATTGGGGATGGTCAGTTATTGGGGATGGTCAGTTATTGGGGATGGTCAGTTATTGGGGATGGTCAGTTATTGGGGATGGTCAGTTATTGGGGATGGTCAGTTATTGGGGATGGTCAGTTATTGGGGATGGTCAGCTCCAGCAGCCATTGTTTGAATTGAGCCTCGTGCCTGTGGATAAGGAATAGTTGTGTTTAATGGAGCAGATACTTGGCTGTTAGTGTTACAGAACTGACGTCAGTCCAACTCTCTACTGACCCCCAATCCTTCATTCCAACCACTGAATTACCTTTTATTTACATTCAGTGTCTCAGTTCCCCGACAGCCGCTCTGCTGGCAATTAACACTGATGCCTTTGAGGTGAGGATGGAACAGACACTGGATCCAGATAGTGGACCTTGTACAGAACACTGAGCAGCACCTGAGGGGCCCCTCCTGCATTTGCCAAGAGCCACACATTTCTCACAATTGTCTCAGACTACAAGTGGAGCGAAGTGACAGAGGGGTTGGGGCTGAAGCAGAACATTGTTCTCTAATAATAAGACTTGGCTCTCTGGGGCAAATTCACTAAGATTCGTAGTTGCGCCAGGCGTAACTTTGCCGCACTTCGCCAGGCGTAGTTTCGTCAGCGCTTCACAAATTCACTAAAATCCGAAGTTGCGCTCAGGGGTAGCGTAAGGTTGCCAAGTTGTGCTAGCGTTGATTCGCTAAGTGAAGCGAAGTTACGCTAGCGAAGGCTAATTTGCATACGGCGCCAAATTCAAATTTCAATGGAGGAACACGTATCAGCACTACAAATGCCTAGAAAACCTTCAAAACATCAAATAAAAATTTTATTTTGCCCTACACATGTGCCCACTGTCTAGGTAAGTTGCCATGAGTCAGGAGATGTCGGGGGGAAGGAGGGGAGCCCCAAAAATATTTTCGATCTTTTTCAGCCTATCACCCATCATGTAGAAAACACGCCAGCGTTTTTTGGGACTTAGAAAAAATTTTGACTTTTTTTGAAGCAATCCCTATCTACTCTATTGCGCTTCGCCAGGTCTGAGGTGGCGAAGGAAGTCTAGCGTAAAAGGTAGCGTTCAGTACACTGCGCAAGTTAGTGAATTTGCGTAGTTACGTCGCTAGCGAAAATTCGCCAGGTGTAAGGGTGCGAAGTTACACTAGCGAAACTACGCCAGCGTTCGTTAGTGAATTTGCGCAGTAACGAAAATGCCAAATGCTAGCGAAGTAACGCTAGTGTTCAGCGCTTAGTGAATTTGCCCCCCTGAGCTCTGAGTTCTCGTCTCTGTTCCTTCTCCTGAACCTTCACTGATGGATCCCAAGTCTTCCCTGTTCTAATCACTCAACTGATTTGGCAACACACAGACCTGAGGCTCAGGTTATTATTGAAAACCTCTCAACTCCTTCCCAGAAAGAGACAATTCCAGCCAACAGGAGTCACTGGGAGAAACGTTAAGTGCTGAAATGTTCCACCTTTATATAGACACAGAGTACAAGCTGCAATTACACTAAATATGGGAACTGTCTGTGACTGACATCACCTGCTCCATCATTTCTATTTCATTATTTACCAGTCTGTAAACATAGAATCTCAGCTTATTACAAACTCATTTCTGCCTCCCTTTATTGTTATCACTTACAGGTTCCTTACATTCATTTCATGCACTTACACCCCCTCCCCATTCCTTTTCTGTCCCACCACCCCTGCTGGGAGTCTGTTCCCTGTATCTATCCCCCTTTCACTCCCCCTCCTATTCCTTTACTGTATTAGTCCTACCACCCCTGATGGGAGTCTGTTCCCTGTATCTATCCCCCTTTCGCTCTCCCTCCTATTCCTTTACTGTATTAGTCCCACCACCCCTGCTGGGAGTCTGTTCCCTGTATCTATCCCCCTTTCACTCTCCCTCCTAGAGGGAGACCTCTTATTGACACAAACACTGATTGGACAGAAGAGATGAATGAAGCCTCACTGGCTGAAGGTTTATAATCACCAGTAGCTCCAGGAAGCTTTGAACCTGGAGTAGATCTGTGTCCTACAGCAATGCCTGACAATACACTGTATATATATATATATCATTGATGTATATTTCTATATATCATCATATACTTGTTACACTGGCCACTGCAGTCTCTATATGGGTCAGAATATGTGGGTCAGTATATGGCTCAGTATATGGGTCAGTATATGTTGGTCAGTATATGAGTCAGTATGTGGGTCAGAATTTGGGTCAGTACATAGCGCATCTTTAGTTTCTGCATTTCCATGACTTGGGCTGCTGGCTGGAACGGAACCATAGGAAGATGCCCATCCTGATATTGCTCCTCCTATAGTATCAGTCCATAATGGAGTGTATTTCCTGGTACTCGTGTGACTGTCTCTACTTCCTTTACACTGGGGAGTGTAATAATCTGGTACTCGTGTGACTGTCTCTACTTCCTTTACACTGGGGAGTGTATTTCCTGGTACTCATGTGACTGTCTCTACTTCCTTTGCACGGGGGAGTGTATTTCCTGGTACTTGTGTGACTGTCTCTACTTCCTTTGCACGGGGGAGTGTATTTCCTGGTACTTGTGTGACTGTCTCTACTTCCTTTGCACGGGGGAGTGTATTTCCTGGTACTCGTGTGACTGTCTCTACTTCCTTTGCACGGGGGAGTGTATTTCCTGGTACTTGTGTGACTGTCTCTACTTCCTTTGCACAGGGGAGTGTATTTCCTGGTACTCGTGTGACTGTCTCTACTTCCTTTGCACAGGGGAGTGTATTTCCTGGTACTCGTGTGACTGTCTCTACTTCCTTTGCACGGGGGAGGGTATTTCCTGGTACTTGTGTGACTGTCTCTACTTCCTTTGCACGGGGGAGTGTATTTCCTGGTACTTGTGTGACTGTCTCTACTTCCTTTGCACAGGGGAGTGTATTTCCTGGTACTCGTGTGACTGTCTCTACTTCCTTTGCACAGGGGAGTAGGGATGTAGCGAACGTTGGAAAAAAAGTTCGCAAACATATTCGCGAACTTGCGCAAAAATGCGAGCGGTTCGCGAACGGTTCGCGAACCCCATAGACTTCAATGGGAAGGCGAACTTTAACATCTAAAAAAGACATTTCTGGCCAGAAAAATGATTTTAAAGTTGTTTAAAGGGTGCAACGACCTGGACAGTGGCATGCCAGAGGGGGATCAAGGGCAAAAATGTATCTGAAAAATCTGCCTGTGTGTGCTTGGAAGAGATAGTGTAGGGGGAGAGCTGTTAGTGATGCTAGATGGCAGTTGGTTGAATAACACACTGGGCAAAAAATGCCTACAGGGCAAATAATGCCTAAAAGGTCAACTTATACACTACTACAGCGGTAGTAAAATAAAAAAAAGTAAAATAAAAAAAAAATGAATATTAAAAAAAAAAAAATTAAAGTTGGTGCTGCTGAACTACTAGGAGCAGCAGATTAGCACACCAGTCCCACTCCCCAACACTGCTAGACTAATAGCACTGGGCTCTTATAGTAGTAGTAGTAGTAGTAGTAAAACAACAAAAAAATAAATAAAAGCAGTCCTTACAAGGACTACTGTTATTGCAGCAGTCAGCAGATGAGATCAGAAGCAGGACAGCTGCCCACTGCAGCTACATACAGAGCACTGCAGTAGAAGGTAGATTACTAGCCAGCAAAGCTACCTAAGCTTAAATGTCCCTCAAACCCCTGCAGACTTCTGTCCCTCCAATAACAGAGCAGTATCAAAACGATTACTAGCCAGCAAACTTTCAACTGTCCCTGAAATCACTAACAGGCAGCAGCTCTCTCCCTACACTATCTCTTCAGCACACACAGGCAGAGTGAAAAAACGCTGCAGGGCTTCGGTTTTTATAGGGAAGGGGAGTGGTCCAGGGGAGAGCTTCCTGATTGGCTGCCATGTACCTGCTGGTCTGGGGTGAGAGGGCAAAAAAAAGCGCCAACAATGGCGAACCCAAAATGGCGAACGTCGCGCGACGTTCGCGAACTTCCGGCGAGCGCGAACACCCGATGTTCGCGCGAACAAGTTCGCCGGCGAACAGTTCGCGCCATCCCTACAGGGGAGTGTATTTCCTGGTACTCGTGTGACTGTCTCTACTTCCTTTGCACGGGGGAGTGTATTTCCTGGTACTCATGTGACTGTTTCATCTTCCTTTGCCGGGGGGAGTGTATTTCCTGGTATTCGTGTGACTATCACTAATGTAAAAGAGATATTTATATATTTAATACCAAGTAGAAGTTCCCCTTTAATTTACTTCTTGCTGTGGATGTCTCGGGGCAGTTGTTGAGTCCATAGAGATGAGTTTGGGGCAGAAGATACTTTCCCTACAGTGAGGAAGGAATATTTAGGTATAGGGAACAGTAGGAGGAGCTGATGAACCAATGATTTTCCCCCGGTTGGGTCGTTAGCACATGAGAGACAGGACTGGTGCCAAATATCCAGGAGGTGCAGCTGTTCCCAAGGACAAAGACCATGTGATTCAGGATTCTCCTAAACTTGCCACTAACTCAGTGTCGCTCCAGCTGGGTCTCTTCCCTGGACAATCCCTGCAGAATGTGACAGGGTCGGGCTTCTAATAGAGAATCAGCGCCCCCTCATGGCTACAGCTCAGTTTTATCCTCATACAAGTAACATGGGGTGCAGGGGTCTCTTCTCCCCTCTTGTTGTTGGACTGCAACTCCCTGCATGTTATTTCCTGTGATTAAATGTCGGCTAGGAGTTATAAGCTGAAGGATGCTGGGAGTTGTAGTTCAGATACATCAGGGGACCTAAAGGTAGTAAACATAATAGTTAAAGTTTATGAGGGAAAGACCCTGTGACCTTTGGGGGGCAGGTGTGGATTGGAATGTGATAGGGACCTTAGAGTGTAAGCTCACTGGGGCAAGGACTGATGGGAATGTAATAGGGACCTTAGATTGTAAGCTCACTGGGACAGTGACTGATGGGAATGTGATAGGGACCTTAGATTGTAAGCTCACTGGGGCAAGGACTGATGGGAATGTAATAGGGACCTTAGATTGTAAGCTCACTGGGACAGTGACTGATGGGAATGTGATAGGGACCTTAGATTGTAAGCTCATTGGGGCAGGGACTGATGGGAATGTAATAGGGACCTTAGATTGTAAGCTCACTGGGGCAAGGACTGATGGGAATGTAATAGGGACCTTAGATTGTAAGCTCACTGGGGCAAGGACTGATGGGAATGAAATAGGGACCTTAGATTGTAAGCTCACTGGGACAGTGACTGATGGGAATATGATAGGGACCTTAGATTGTAAACTCACTGGGGCAGGAGCAGATGGGAATGTGATAGGGATCTTAGATTGTAAGCTCAATGGGGCAGGAAAAGATGGGGATGGAATCCGAAGTTGCAGAGAAAAGAGGTGGAGGTGAGTGACTAGTCGCTGGTATCATATTTATCTCTCTATTCAGCGGTTCTGATTGGGTCTCTGTACTGACAGTTGCACTTTGTGTCTCAGAGGGATCTGGGCTCGGCACTGCTGGAGACCCTCAAGCTTACCTCCCCCCCCCATTTATACTTGTTCTTTATGTCCCCCCTGTTTCTCTTGTATTCTGCACCGTGACCCCACACTCTCAGATAAGGTTTTCTCATGTCGTGGGGCAGTTGCACAGGCTTCTATAGTCTTTATAAATCACCTCTTGTTTGGGCAACTAATCTCCCCTAAATGCCTCCCGCGGGCTACAATGGAAATCACCAGCGACATGGCGCTCGGAGCGATTCGTTTTCCAAAGTCGCCAAAGTCGTCTCACGAGATCAGAACTTGATTTGTGTCTCTGCAATAACTGCCGAGTTTCTGTTCTTTTAGTAAAAACCTTTTATTTGAATTTGAGAAAATCTCCCTTGTGTGTGTCTGGGGTATTCGCTGCTCACTGGGCATGCTCAGTACCTTCCCCACTAATACAAAGATCCACATCAGGGGCCCGGAGCCCCCCAAACATTCTGTGGCTTTTCTCTTCCTGTAGGAATATTTCTTTCCTAATTCCATTCCCTCAGTAAAAAAACAGGGTTAACCCTACGCAAAGGTGGGGATTGTAGAAATCGGGTGTTTCACACAAGCATCAGCCACTTAATCCTGAGCCAAACTGTCAGTTATATATGGCCGGCCCCTGCAGAGCATCATGTCCCGCCTCCTCGGAGCTCCTCGCTGTCAGAGAGACTCTGATTGGTCCGACAGAGAGGAACACGACTTGTGGAATTGCTTCATATTCATTTCAGAGAAGCCAAGAAATACAACACGAAATGTGATTTGGCCCAATGCTAAAAGCATGGCACTCTCTGTGTTCATTGGGTGCTGATTGGGTGTTGATTGGGTGCTGATTGGGTGCTGATAGGGTGTTGATTGGGTGCTGATTGGGTGCTGATAGGGTGTTGATTGGGTGCTGCTTGGGTGTTGATAGGGCGCTGATTGGGTGTTGATTGGGTGCTAATTGGGTGCTGATAGGGTGCTGATTGGGTGCTGATAGGGCGCTGATTGGGTGTTGATTGGGTGCTGATTGGGTGCTGATTGGATGCAAACATAGGATCTGACCATCTAGTTGGGTGCTTGGTCAAAGGGAGATACAAAGTCATACTACACTGCCATAATTATATGGGTCAGATCTCATGAAGGAGCAATAGTCAGAGACACCGTTGCTATGGGCCAAGGTTCATGGACACCAATTCAGTCTTTTCCCCAATAGAACGGGACAAGGAGATGTCCAACATCAGAATAGACTGGAGAGTTGGTGGGACAGGAGGGCAGAATATTCTCATTCCATCTCTGAGCTCCAACAAGTCTCCAGCCAATGAGCAGAGAGATGAACACAAGTCCAAGATCAGTTTGACCAATGGCTCATCTCACTAAAGGTCAACTTGCCCTTCAATAAATGATAAAAATCTCTCAAACATCAATTTCGCGTCTGTGCGAATTCCTTCCCACCCAGGTCAATGATTGGCTGAATCTGCCCCAGTCAGGGTTGGGGGGAGGGTTGGGTGGTGTCCCACTCGCCTCGGCATCAGCAAATGGGCAGCCCCCAAGGGACATGATCAGGCACCCCAACCCAATGGATGAAGTTTGGCACTGAAGTAGCTCACGGACACGATCACCAGCACACAATGGGAAAAGAGATTGACTTCATTAGAATAGAAACGACCAACCGCAAATAATTCATCAGTCACACGAAAATGGTACAAATTGTCTCATAATCCTCCAATAAAATACATCAAATCCAGATTCATTTCAGAAGACGACGACCTGTGCTGCTCACATTTGTAGCAGAGCCCACCCCCCAATGAATGGATTTCTAATTGCACCCACCACAGACCCCATGATTAGAGATGCAAGTTCTGCCTCAGAGTTGGATCAGCCAATGGTCTCATCTTTCACTCAAGGATCTTAGTCCAACTGTACCTCTCACCTACCAGTACCTACTGGAATTAATATCAGTGCGGCTTTATTGAAACACACAATGTGGCAGTGGGTACAGATCAACTAACGCGTTTCATGCCTGAAAACCTCGGCACTTCATCACGTGCCAACGAATTGAAATAGGATCATCAATATGTGTCAGAATATTAAAGGTGAAGTTAAAGCGCATACATAGTGATGAGGAATATATCAAAGTCCATTGCTCAATACATAATACTACAAATGATGTCTATATCTACCTGCTTTTCAGTTCATAGAACAGAACCATTTTGGGAAGGGGAGACATTTTTATGAGAAGTAAAAGTAGTGATGATGAAGCCATTGAAGATGCGGGTGGTGGAGGCCGAGATGTTGAACCTTCTCTCTATTGGGGTGATGGTGTTTTGGGAGAAGGGCAGGACCAGGGATTGGGTGACAGAGGAACACAATAGAGCCAAGATAAACAGCCTAAATAGGGTCAATCTGTCAGGTCTTCCAGAAACCCCAAAATCCCATTGTTTCTCTGCCGATTTGACTTTCACACAAACAGAACCGGCGGCGAGAGATTCCTGCAACTAAATGTTACTGGGCCCCACAGCAAATGAATTGTCGAGTCACCAACATATCCAGAATTTGTCCTTTTTTAAAAATATATCTTGAAATTGCTCATTAATTAGGACCTCCTGTGACCCCTTTTACCCCCTGGGCCCCCCCTGGGGGCCGCAGGGTCTGCTTCCTCTGTAGTTACACCCCTGCCTGCAGCAGATTTCAACAAAATCTCCCCCCTGTATCCAATCCCTCCCAAGCCACTGATTCAATCTCTTTGTAGCAAAACCAAACTGCTGCAGTAACCATAGCAACTGGTGAGGGGGTTCCCTAGACTGGCTGAAGAGGGGAGACAGACCTGCTCTACTACAAGACCACCAATCAGTTTACAAACTAAAACTTTATTGAGTTCATGTTAAAATCACAAAAAGTGAGACCGGCCCTTCCCCAAAAGCAATAGCAACCCCCCCCCCATTTCTAACATAGAACCTATGTAATACATCGTTGCACTCAAATCCGTAGCATTGAAGGGGTGCGTCGCCTTCAAATGATATCTAGAGGCACTTTGTAACTGGCTTTTCATTTGTATCACTGATTTTTAATGATTTCTATTTTCCTTAGTTCAGCAGCTCTACAGTTCACATTTTGGTTGCTAGGGTTCAATCTACCCTAGCAACCAGGCTGTGGTTTGCATGAGAGACTGGAATATGAACGGGAGAGAGGCCTAAATCAAAGGAGAAGGAATATAAAGGAACATTATTAGTAAAAATATAGTCAAGCAGAGGAATTGTTTCTTGGCTGACCCCAACCGCCCTATTTGTAAACTAGATAGAGCCAAAAGATGATGACAAATCACTTAAAAAAAGGAGATTTGTGTGCAGGTGGCAGTTAGAATAATGGCCACCAGGTGTCCCCCAAATCTTACAGTTCCACAAGCTCCTGTTTTTATGATTATAGTGAAAAAGAAAATCATTTATAAAAATTACAATTATATCTGCTTATAATAAACTATGGGAGAAGGACTTCTTGTCAGTCAGAGCTTTCTGGATAACGGGTTTCCAGATAAGGGATCCCATATCTGCTCCACTGGTATCATTTTCCCCCAGGCCTGAAAGTATCTGCCTCTTCTATTTGTCATTCGCTTGTACGGGAAATATTCGCCCGCTAAGTGATGAGACGCCAGTTAAAGGGCACAACACCCGCCGCTGGATGGTTTGGGGGCAGGGAGGGGACAATGGCAGACTTGTCTTTTAAGAGTTACATAAAAACTGTCCCCACTTTTATTCAAGTGCAGCGAAGGGAATGAGTTCTGCTCTGTGGGAGCCATGAAATGTTAGGCTCCGCCTACTGGGTGTTGCACTGCTGCAGAAACTGTAACTTGGTTGCACTGCAAAATGTCCTATTTAAAGCAACAGAGCCAGGAATTACCCAGAAGGCACTTGGCTTAACTGGGGGATCTCAAAGTACGTTTGCCCCCCTCTGGTTAGGAGAGATCAGCGGTTGCATTATCTAATTATCCCATGAGTCCAGTTCTGGGGGCCATTTTCACATTAAATATGAGTTTCTTTCTCCGTCTGGAAGGCGGCACTTTCCTCAGCGCTGGCGCCGTTGCTATAAAGCTCCTCCTCCTTCTTTTGGGGTTTGGGGGCTGCACCGGTGCCCGTGGGGAATTGTCTCTTCACCATCACAATGAAAATAAAGAAGAGGATATAGGAGGGGGCGCGTATCCCAGCGGTGAGACCCAGGAAGCTCCTCCTGCAAAGGAACAGACACCCCAGATTTTATGTGGGAGCTTCATTGGCAGCGATACAAAGTATCAGTTATGGGGAGATTTGTCATCGTCAGGGGAAGTCTTTGTCCTGCATGCACTGTCTTAAGCAAGAGGAATGCGACACGATTTTTTACTCCTTGTCACACCTTGCTCCTCCCTCCTCAGCCGTCAGCTCTTGCTCCTCACTTCTCAGGGTGCGCATATTCAGCCCTGCGCCATAATTATAGTTACTTGTTCTTGCCATTTGTTTAAGCCAATAGGTTTTTTAATTGCAGCAGTCAAATTTGAGCTACAGCAGATGGCTAAGGAGGGAAGAGCGAGGACCCAGTACGGATGGCTGAGGAGGGAGGAGCGAGGACCCAGGACGGATGGCTGAGGAGGGAGGAGCGAGGACCCAGGACGGATGGCTGAGGAGGGAGGAGAGAGGTGTGACGTCTGCTTTGAGGAGGGGTGAGTGAAAAAGCAGGCGATGTTGCATTCCTCTAGCATAGGAGATCACATGGCAGCCCTGACCGCACCCCTGTGAATATGGAGGTTTAAGTGAGGGTTTAAGTGAGGAATAGGGGGTTTTACCTGAAGGAGTCAGCGTCGTACAAGCGACAGGCCCCTCTCCCCCCGCACTGTCTGGTCCCCCATTTCAGACACGACTTGTCGATAATTGCGCCAAAGTACATTGGGGCCGGGATCCCCGCTGAGAAGCAGAAACACTGGTTATTGAGCAGCAATTGTTACAACACAATGTGGCCCCTTCTCAGTTCTCAGGGGCCAATACAAGTTTCCCCCCACGTACCCAGCGTGCGAATGAGCAGCATATAGACCCCCACGGCCAGTGACTTCAGCTCTGGGCTCACACTCCTGTAACACAAACACAGAGGGTTAAATCACATTCTGGACATTGAGCCGACCCACTGGGCTCTACAGGGTCCCCCCGGGGTCAGTACTTACCAGAGCAGCAACACGTAGCCCGCCGAGGCCCCTAACGCAAATATAAATGTGTTGATGGCTTGTGTGATCACGTAAATCAGAAACATTTGGCTACAATCGGACCCTCGTGGGCAGGCCCCCAAATGGGCCGACGAATTTACTGCGGTGAAGAGCGCGGAGTCAATGCACGAACAGTTGTTATAGACCTGAAATGAACCCCAAATTCACATTATACAGGGAACTCTGAGTATCACTCATGTATTATAAGGGATAATGTACCCCCTACTGTAAATGATAAGGATATTAGAAGTCACTGAGGGGTTGTTCTGTGACCATATAAAGGCACAAGGCTGCAGGCTGAGTTATACAGGGAACTCTGAGTATCACTCATGTATTATAAGGGATAATGTACCCCCTACTGTAAATGATAAGGATATTAGAAGTCACTGGGGGTTGTTCTGTGACCATATAAAGGCACAAGGCTGCAGGCTGAGTTATACAGGGAACTCTGAGTATCACTCATGTATTATAAGGGATAATGTACCCCCTACTGTAAATGATAAGGATATTAGAAGTCACTGGGGGTTGTTCTGTGGTTACACTGCTCACACACAATATAACAGATCTATAGAGAATGTATGTGAGACTGTATTATACTCACTGTGCCCCTCCCAGTACCAGTTGAAGCTTTGCACCCAGCTAAACAAGCGGACATGTAGGTGACGCCATTGTCTCCACACACGGGGTCCCATTGCTTTGATGAACAGTGACAGTCAGAGTTACAGGGTGAATATATCAATTTGTCTTGAAAATCATCCAGTTTTACCCTAAATGGAAGGAAATGAAAGATAAGAGTTTGGATGAGGAGGACAGAAGTTGCCTCATAGCGGGGTGCAAGCAGGAATGACTACCTGAAACCCCAATATTTATGGGCCCCACAAGGAAGGCTGAGTGCTTAGAGGCAATTCTGAGAACTTTGACCAACAAAATCTGGTTGTGTTAATGATTCGTCCATACACAGGACCCCCAAACCACTAAAGATTGCCCTGAAACAACATCATTTATACCATCTTTTTGCACATGTGAGAAATGAATGTCAGCTCTAATACACAATCTCTAATATGAATCCTTTTATTTCACTCCTCGGGGGAGGGGCTACTCGGGGGAGGGAATGAGCAACATGGGGGTTTTCTGCTTCACTGGCTTAACCCAAATGACAGCAGATTTGTGCCAATTCATAAATCTCTCTGTACCACAATGGCTTCCCTTCTGTAACACCATAGTTTCGGGGGACGTGATTCAGAGCTGAAACGGATGGATTTTTTATCTTTAAATCTCAGTTTAGAAAGTAGGAACTCACCCGTCATATGTCACTGTTATTCCTGCAACATCGTTGTTCTTGCAGCCAATGAAAAAGGCAGAAAGGGACAGGAAAAATGCCAGGAGGGAGGTGCAATATGCCATCTTAGATGCCCCAAATAGCCCAATCTTGTACCTCTTCATAATCAGCCCACCTAAGAACATCCCCAGTGCTGCTGCTGGTAATGTAGCGATGCCTACAAGAGAATTCATGTATTCATGAGATAAGTGATATTGGTCCCATGAGTATTGCACTCCTAATTATTGAGAAATGAAGAACTAGTGAGTCCTGGGCCTGGAGCTAGGGTCTCCACAGTGGGTTGTGTCAGTAGAAACAATATGTCATGGCACTTGGGTTTAGCCATTCACTCACCAGTGACAAAGTTGGCCTTGGCAATGGACTGGCCATACTGCTGCTCCATGTACTTGGGTTTGTATGTCATGAAACCAATAAAACTGTTGGTCTGCATGAGGGTGAGACACATTAACATGACGAATAATCGATTGAAACACAATTTCTTCAGGGCGGCAAAGAAACCTTCAATGAGAAATTAATGAGAAAATGGGAAAGTCTTTATTTGTTCACTGGCAACATCCAACTGTTCTTCAATCTCAAACCAAAGAACCAGTGACTCACCTTTCAATGTTGGCTTTTCCTTCCGTTTGTCTTCCTTCCCTTCCCCTTCCTTCGTTTCAGGGTTCTGCTCCTCTGACTTCTCTTCTTTCAGAATCTTGGGTAGGAAAAAGAAGGGGATGGCAGACATGAGTGTGATGATTCCGGCAAGAAGAAAACCGATCCACCAGGCGCCAACCCAACGTGTATCCTGTGGTGTAATGGTTATTGTATCTGGAACAGAAACTTGTGTCAAGTAGCAACCTCCTAAAACTCACATCATCAACCCCAATAGGACTCAAATACAATGTAGGGAAACTTCAGAAACTATCATTTCATCTTCTGTACCCCCCTTCCCACCCAGTTTTATCTGCATATTTCAAAAAGTTTTTTTTGTCATTTGTATTTGTGAGTTTTGTGTTAAAAAGGAGACATTTAGTCATTGTTGTAGACAATAAATCCAAAGCCAAACCACAATTTGCTTATTTGAATCTGAGAAAATGTACACTTTAAAGTCATGTCTAAAAAGATTTGAACTTGGTACAGTAGAAGCCTTTCTTTTAAAAGGGCTCAAACCAAATCATATGCAAATTAGGGGTTAAATTGGCTTCAGTATTTGTGTATCCATAATTAATTAAGAAAAAATGAGAAGAAGAAGAGGAAAGAAGAATAAATCAAGAAAGGAGAAAGAAGAAAGAGAAAGATGCAAGAAGAATGTAGAAGAGAAGGAAGAAAGAAGGAGAAGAAGGAATACAAAAGAAGAAACAATATTAAGATATGAGATTAAATAAGAAGAAAGAGGAAAGAGGAAAAAGAAGAAAGAATAAAAAAGGGAAGAGGAGCAAAAGAGAAAGAACTAAACAAGTGTCAATGAGTGATAGAAGGAATTATATTATGCGATTTACTTCAGTAGAACATTTCCTTCCAAACGGGTTAATATATGGCCAAACCATCAGCAAATTAGGGTTTACATTACAGTTGGTATTTGTCCATTCATAATTAACTAAGAAGAAGAAGAAAAGAGAATAGTAGAAGAAGAAAGGTGAAGTGAACAAGTTCCAATGAATGCTCCACAGAAAGAATCACATTATGAGATTTTTCGTACCTGTATCTACGAAGCCAACGTCGACATAGAGTCTGGCGAGATATGAGCCCAACATGAAGCCGGTCATAAGGCCAAATATGGCTACGGTGTGTAAACAAGCTGCCGACAAAAAGGCCAGTTATCTCACTTCTTCTACTTTAAGGGAGAACAGGTTGTAATGGGGCCCTAGCAGAGCAATTCTTTATTTCCCGGCAAATGGAACGATAACTACCCAATGCATAGGCCTGATTCACCCAAGGTCCATATCTGCTTATTTATCAATGTTGTAGAAAAGGGTCCATTCAAATGAATTTGCTAATGACACTGGGTAAATGTGCGGCTGGCCAGCTGTGCTGCCCGTGCTGAGCGAGGGTTACGTGTTGGTGTTAATACTCCTTGAAGTCCAGTTGACTGAATTGAGTGATAATATCAGGCTTGGATTTATCAAGGCTATTTATGTATTTGCAATGGACAATTGCCAGAATGCTACTGTCAGTATTAGGCTGCTCCATCAGTTTGGGCACTTCTCCAATATATCTCATGTGCCATGAGCAGTAATAGTGCACAGGGGTATCATTGCCTGCCCAACACCCTGGCGGCATGGGCCCTGCTAACCAAGTACAACAAGGCACCCATTTTTTTAATGGTTGTCCACCCCAGTCATATCTCAATATACCCACCCTTCCCTAAACCTCGCTCCCACCTTGGCAGATCCCACCCCTTTCAGGGCATACAGATCTGGGACACCAGGAGGAATGTGTCTGTGCCCCCCAGCCCTCCAGTGATGACCCCAATAGTTGGCTATAAGAACTTACCAATATACAGGGGAGTGTTTTCTGGCCTAGAATAATCATCCAGGTAGGAAATTCCGAGAGGAGTTATTGGAGTTTCCCCGATTCCCCGTAAAATATTTCCCACCAGTAGGAAAATCCACATGTGGGAACCATTTTCTGTTACACAATCTGAAAAGGAAATAACAGGAAAAAATATCAGTTTGGTGGAAAAATTTAAACATAAAGGGTAAGTAACATTTTCATTTCAGGAAGCCGCTTAGCATCAGTCTGAATTGAAGAGAGGGGGATTCTGGGTGAGACTGAGCTGGAGTCACATGACATTAAGTTGGTTATAAATATAGTAATTCTAAACCAACCCATCCATAGGAATTTCACGTAGAAAGGTAGAATGACAGATATCCCTTGATGCCATGAAAATGGGAGTTGTATGAGGACACAAATGTCCACCCATAGACAGATTCAATCTGAAATGCTTTACGTTAAACATCACTACATGTGCCAGGCTGCTGGGTTGTACCTGGATTAAACGTGTCAACCACTGATTGATTAGCCAGACAGGGAGACATGCTGAAAGTAGCGTTGCTCTGAAGTGAGGTAGGGCCTCTCGCTGTCTCATACTTGTACCTGTGCAACAAAATCAATATAATCACTTATATTAGTAATTAGTATGGTTCATATAGTAGAGTTGTGAGAGTTACCTGTACATGTAGTAGAGTTGTGAAAGTTACCTGTACATGTAGTAGAGCTGTGAGGGTTACCTGTACAGGTAGTAGAGTTGTGAGAGTTATCTGTACATGTAGTAGAGCTGTGAGGGTTACCTGTATATGTAGTAGACTTGTAGAAGTTATCCGTACATGTAGTAGAGCTGTGAGAGTTACCTGTACATGTAGTAGAGCTGTGAGGGTTACCTGTATATGTAGTAGAGCTGTGAGGGTTACCTGTATATGTAGTAGACTTGTAGAAGTTATCTGTATATATAGTAGAGCTGTGAGGGTTATCTGTACATGTAGTAGAGCTGTGAGGGTTACCTGTACATGTAGTAGAGCTGTGAGGGTTACCTGTACATGTAGTAGAGCTGTGAGGGTTACCTGTATATGTACTAGAGCTGTGAGGGTTACCTGTATATGTAGTAGAGCTGTGAGGGTTACCTGTATATGTAGTAGACTTGTAGAAGTTATCTGTACATGTAGTAGAGCTGTGAGAGTTACCTGTACATGTAGTAGAGCTGTCAGGGTTACCTGTACATGTAGTAGAGCTGTGAAAGTTACCTGTACATGTAGTAGAGCTGTGAGGGTTACCTGTACATGTAGTAGAGTTGTGAAAGTTACCTGTACATGTAGTAGAGCTGTGAGGGTTACCTGTACAGGTAGTAGAGTTGTGAGAGTTATCTGTACATGTAGTAGAGCTGTGAGGGTTACCTGTATATGTAATAGACTTGTAGAAGTTATCCGTACATGTAGTAGAGCTGTGAGAGTTACCTGTACATGTAGTAGAGCTGTGAGGGTTACCTGTATATGTAGTAGAGCTGTGAGGGTTACCTGTATATGTAGTAGACTTGTAGAAGTTATCTGTATATGTAGTAGAGCTGTGAGGGTTATCTGTACATGTAGTAGAGCTGTGAGGGTTACCTGTACATGTAGTAGAGCTGTGAGGGTTACCTGTACATGTAGTAGAGCTGTGAGGGTTACCTGTATATGTAGTAGAGCTGTGAGGGTTACCTGTATATGTAGTAGAGCTGTGAGGGTTACCTGTATATGTAGTAGACTTGTAGAAGTTATCTGTATATGTAGTAGAGCTGTGAGGGTTACCTGTACATGTAGTAGAGCTGTGAGAGTTACCTATACAGGTAGTAGAGTTGTAGAAGTTATCTGTATATGTAGTAGAGCTGTGAGGGTTACCTGTATATGTAGTAGAGCTGTAAGGGTTACCTATACAGGTAGTAGACTTGTAGAAGTTATCTGTATATGTAGTAGAGCTGTGAGGGTTACCTGTACATGTAGTAGAGCTGTGAGGGTTACCTGTACAGGTAGTAGAGTTGTGAGAGTTACCTGTACATGTAGTAGAGCTGTGAGGGTTACCTTTACAAACAGTAGAATCATAAAGGTTTCATGTAGATATTAGGGAATTGTGAGGGTCTAGCTATGACCTGTTAGGTAGGTAGATGTAGAATGTTACATACAGTCCCATAAAGAAGTGCGGCATAGCACTGAGGAAACTCCCGATGGACATTAAGATACAGCCGGCTGCAATGATTCTCGGCCTATGAAACTGTGCTCCAAAGTAACTAACGATGGCGATCACCAATAAATTGCCTACAACCAAAAATTCCTATCAGTGCATGGCAGTTACAGCAAAACACAGAAAAGACTCAAACGTTTGTAGTTACCAATCTCAAAGCTTCCATCAATCATCCCCACGGTGGACGACGAGATGTCAAACCTCCTCTCAATCTGTGTGATGGAGCTTTTCATATAACTCCCTGAGAAAGCTTTGGCAAAGTAGCTGAAGCACAGGGCCACCAGGAACATCTGCCAGGAGAAACATCACATTGACTTTGCTAGTCAACTGGTGAGTAGACAATTCTGACTTTTATTATGTTTCCATGGCTACATCGACAACTGGTTCCATGGATATTTTTTACTCTTAATAGTCAATTCCAATGGAAACCACCAAAGGTTTTTCAAGAAATAATTATTGCTCTTTCAGATGTTCTGTTAAAGGGGTCCATAGAAACCATCAGAACATTTTCTCCAATATTTTTCCTAATCATGAAATGTTTATTTTGAGGGGAAAATTTTTTTTGGTCTTTCCTTCTATTTATGAAGTATTTTTTAGTGAAACTTTGGATGAAAATGTTGAGAAGACCATTGGCCAAGTGTGGGATGGATCGAATATCTTAATCCAAATTTTCACTGAAAGAAATGTATGAATAGGAGGACATGAAATTACACTTTTTACATCAAAATGAGAATTTTAGAAACAGGGGAAACATTGGAGAAATGTCCCAGTTCTGGTGGTTGACGCTGGGTTCCATTTTGCTGAAGAGCTGAAGGTGGAACACTCATTCCTCCCAACAATAAATATTTTAAGGTTTCTTAAATTTCACTGAAAGAAAAAAGGTGATGGCAATAGAAGGATATTGTGAGAATTCCTTTCATTATTCTGATAAAAAGATCTTCAGACTCGTGTAGAACATCTTTGACTTGGTCAAGAGTGAGACAGTAGGAAACGGTAAACGTTTTCAAGCAAATTTGTACTGAAAGAAAAGAAAATGAGAATCAACCTTTTCATCAGCATTTGAATATGAAGAGGAGAAAGGTCGTCTTGGTGGTAGGGTTTGTGGTTGAGCTTTGGGTGGTTTCCATTAGAATTGTCTATTTTTGAAAAACCAGATGATTTCTCTATCCACAAGGAAAAGGTTCACGGAGAGATAAAGGTTGTGAGATCCAATAGCACCAGATTCTGATTTTCTAGAATTTTGACTGGAGATTTTGTCTTTACAAGTGTCGGGGGTTTAACATTATATTGACCGTTCAGGGATGAAACGTTTCCGGTGATTAAATATTACCCAGAGCACAATCCCTGCTGCCCCCTCCTATCTAACTCAAACAGCCCTCTGAACCCGAGCCAAGGTCACAGTGGGATTCGGCATCAGGTCGGGCACAGACTGCTGCCAGAGACAGAAGGAATATTGATCCGATGGTCAATAAGACACAATGAACAAGGGATGAGACAGGAAACCTGACTTCCTTGTAGTCTCGATGCGTTTCCCCATTGATAGAAGGGAAAAGACGTGGAATAAAATCGATATCGCCAATAATAATAATTTCCTCTCTATCAATGGAACGTGCTCTGAGACATCCCATTGAGAAATCATAGGGGAGGAGCCTCGTGTTACCTTCAGGTTGGCGCAACGGGAAACCTTTGTGGGAGGAATTTCCCCTCCGCCATTGCTGATCAGAACCTGAGGTGGATCCATGCTTGATTTGTTGGAGTCATTCGACGTCATGGTCCGCAATGAGAGGGGTGACCTGTGAGGGTGAAAGGGTTAAATGTTACAGTTGCCCCCTGTTAGAAAACAGACTGCACACAATCTCCCCCCTCTGCTCTTGATACCGACCCAGAAATAAATGGTTCTGTTGGACAGAGACAGATATAAATACACATAATTTGCCACATTTACTGGTACTAACACCTTGTAGACCCACAATAACCCATTATTGGGGCACACAAACCTTTGTTTTATCTGGGGCCCAACGGAAGTGGTGTATTTGGGCCTCTACAAAGTAGTGGGGGTTTTAGAACCAAATCATTTATTGGGGATCAGTGGCTGAGAGTGGCAGGAACATGGAGCAGAGGCAACAGAAGTCATTACCTGCCCCACACTAGGAGCCACCGCTGGGCCCTGTGGTAGGATTGGAGCCACAGTAATGATTAACCTGTGAGTTTCCAGAGCAAATACAGAACCTAAGCCCCCCTCCCAACCCAAGGCCTTCTGCAGGGGGGAGGGGGGAATGTGCAAGTCATACCCCCCCCCCAGTGCCATTTTCTCTGGCCCATCACTCGTAGTCCCAGAGTTGCTCAGTTTCATTATTTTTATTTGGGCAACAGCACTTAGAATAGTGGCAGGGGAGCAGGGAGTAGCAGGGGAGCAGGGAGTAGCAGGTGCCTAAACATGATGACTTGCAAATAGACTGCAGCAAATATTACAGACTTTATTGGTGTTCCCTGGTCACTGATTGGATGGTTCCTACACTAAGTCTGACAACTCGTTCCTCTATAGGCTCATGCTGCACCCCAAGTTTTGTTGTCTGGTGAGCCAATAACATCAACCAGAGGTTCTACTCAGCGACCTGATCAATTTGCCCACTTTGAATTGCCTAAAACCCACTGCCCAGGCTCCACTCTCCACAATACAAGTGATAGTCGTTGTAGCCAATGGGGGCATCAAGCATTTTGGCACCAGGTATGGGGGGGTCTTAAAAACCATCAGGAATATTGTCTGAAATCTCCTCATGAGCCAATGGCCTTGGGATTATTGGGCAGGTGGTGTTTCTCTGCCAACAAATCCACTAGATCAACACCTGGAATCCGCTGTGCCGCCTCTCACTCAGCAAATGGGCATTTTGGGCCAAAAACCATGAGCAGATATTGGGCCTTACAGCACTGCCCCCAATTCTCTGCTTATAACAATATCACCTAATTAATTCTACCCCTCGTTCAGAACAAAGAGCCTTTGTATGTAACAAGCAACTCATTCAAAGTTCTCTCATTGTGACGGAATCTCCTTTCCCCTCACTTAGTGATAAGATTTACAGTTACACAGATATAACAGGGGCCCCCAATACATTATATTATATGGATGTGACAGAGCCCCCCCCCCCATACATTATACTACACAGATACAACAGGGAGGGGCCGATACATTGGGATTATATAAATCCTAATCTCTTGTGGGAGGGAAGGAATTTGTGCTCAAGTTACTGAGAGAAATTCCTTCGATAGGAACTGGGGGGGGTGAATAAAGGGCACGTTTCCTTTTATTTCTCTCTTTCTATAGATTTCTGGGGGTCGCTGTGGATGTGATTTTGGGGCAACTGATACAAAAGCATATTTTATAGGGTAAAGCCCACTGGCCCTACACAAAGTGCCCCCAGAGGAACAAACTGCTGCTCTTAACTCCCAGTCCCATCTCATAAACACAAGTACAGATATCAGGGGCCCCCCTGCCAACCCCAAGGAAAGTTTGCCCAGACCCCTGCCAGTCTCTCCACAAAATAACTGTAATTATATTATTACTATTTCCTACCTCTCAGTTCATTTATCTGTATAATAAATCTAATTGGAGCCACTTACCTCGAGTCTCAGTCGGTAACTACAGTGCAGCCCCACGGGAGTCTCAGTCGGTAACTACAGTGCAGCCCCACGGGAGTCTCAGCTGTGAAACTTTTGCCCAAACTCCCTATAGCAGGACTGGAAGGGGCAGGTCACCCACCCCCCAAAGCAAAGACTGGAGGCAGAGCTTGGTTTAGCTGACAGTTTGTTACCTTCCCACTTTCTCACCTGCCAGCTCAGGGATTGCAAACTCTTTGTTTACTGATTGATTGGTGGGGAGGAAAGGAGATTTCACCATCAGCGTAAGAAGGGGTTCTTTACTGTAAGGGCAGTCAGGTTATGGGATTCCCCTGGGGGAGTGGAACTGATTGCTGGTAATTAAACTCAATTAGCAAATGTGTCACTGTGTGTAAATGCAACACTCACATCTCCCTGGGAAACAAGATTGTATCACATCACTGTGTTTTCCTCCATGGCTGAACTGCTACTTTCTTGCTGGAGTCAGAGGCAGCAGTGCAGAGAAAGGGACAGACACAATGACAGTTACACAGAACTATAAACCCAGTGAGAATGAGGAATGAATGGATATTGGGAAGTTGTATCAGGAGTCAGAAGCAGCAGTGCAGAGAAAGGGACAGACACAATGACAGTTACACAGAACTATAAACCCAGTGAGAATGAGGAATGAATGGATATTGGGAAGTTGTATCAGGAGTCAGAAGCAGCAGTGCAGAGAAGAGAAAGGGACAGACACAATGACAGTTACACAGAACTATAAACCCAGTGAGAATGAGGAATGAATGGATATTGGGAAGTTGTATCAGGAGTCAGAAGCAGCAGTGCAGAGAAGAGAAAGGGACAGACACAATGACAGTTACACAGAACTATAAACCCAGTGAGAATGAGGAATGAATGGATATTGGGAAGTTGTATCAGGAGTCAGAAGCAGCAGTGCAGAGAAGAGAAAGGGACAGACACAATGACAGTTACACAGAACTATAAACCCAGTGAGAATGAGGCATGAATGGATATTGGGAAGTTGTATCAGGAGTCAGAGGCAGCAGTGCAGAGAAAGGGACAGACACAATGACAGTTACACAGAACTATAAACCCAGTGAGAATGAGGAATGAATGGATATTGGGAAGTTGTATCAGGAGTCAGAAGCAGCAGTGCAGAGAAGAGAAAGGGACAGACACAATGACAGTTACACAGAACTATAAACCCAGTGAGAATGAGGAATGAATGGATATTGGGAAGTTGTATCAGGAGTCAGAAGCAGCAGTGCAGAGAAGAGAAAGGGACAGACACAATGACAGTTACACAGAACAATAAACCCAGTGAGAAAGAGGAATGAATGGATATTGGGAAGTTGTATCAGGAGTCAGAAGCAGCAGTGCAGAGAAGAGAAAGGGACAGACACAATGACAGTTACACAGAACTATAAACCCAGTGAGAATGAGGAACGAATGGATATTGGGAAGTTGTATCAGGAGTCAGAAGCAGCAGTGCAGAGAAAGGGACAGTCACAATGAGAGTTACACAGAACTATAAACCCAGTGAGAATGAGGAATGAATGGATATTGGGAAGTTGTATCAGGAGTCAGAAGCAGCAGTGCAGAGAAGAGAAAGGGACAGACACAATGACAGTTACACAGAACTATAAACCCAGTGAGAATGAGGCATGAATGGATATTGGGAAGTTGTATCAGGAGTCAGAGGCAGCAGTGCAGAGAAAGGGACAGACACAATGACAGTTACACAGAACTATAAACCCAGTGAGAATGAGGAATGAATGGATATTGGGAAGTTGTATCAGGAGTCAGAAGCAGCAGTGCAGAGAAGAGAAAGGGACAGACAAAATGACAGTTACACAGAACTATAAACCCAGTGAGAATGAGGAATGAATGGATATTGGGAAGTTGTATCAGGAGTCAGAAGCAGCAGTGCAGAGAAAGGGACAGACACAATGACAGTTACACAGAACTATAAACCCAGTGAGAATGAGGAATGAATGGATATTGGGAAGTTGTATCAGGAGTCAGAAGCAGCAGTGCAGAGAAGAGAAAGGGACAGACACAATGACAGTTACACAGAACTATAAACCCAGTGAGAATGAGGAATGAATGGATATTGGGAAGTTGTATCAGGAGTCAGAAGCAGCAGTGCAGAGAAGAGAAAGGGACAGACACAATGACAGTTACACAGAACTATAAACCCAGTGAGAATGAGGAATGAATGGATATTGGGAAGTTGTATCAGGAGTCAGAGGCAGCAGTGCAGAGAAGAGAAAGGGAAAGACAGACACAATGAAAGGATATTGGGGGAGCAGGTAATGTACAATCTGCACAGGGGGTGGTGGGGAATAAATAGTCGTTGAACAACCATCCCACTCATTCCACCCCTGCCCAGGTTAATCACTAAGCTCAGCCAATAGGGAGCAGGGGGCAATGGAAGAGCCGTTACCCCATCAGTGTCAATATTTTGGGTCAGTGCTGAAGCCAATGGATATGAATCAGTTCTGTGGCTCAGCCCAGTGGTCCTCAGGTTGGTGGTGTAAGAGGCAGAGACCTGGTGGTGCAAGTAAGTGTGAGTTGTAAGTGTGAGTTGTAAGTGTGAGTGAGCACTCATTCTGTGCAGCACAAGTGATGAACATTGGCACAAATGTGGCTCCCGCTCCTTTAATGGCTAAATATATCAGAATGGGGCTTTCTGGTTCCTGGGGCAAGAGCCCTAATACCAACACAAAAGCCTAAGTTGAACCAAATGGCACCTTTATCTATTTCCACAGGAGCTGATTGGAGTAAGAGAAGCCAAATAAACATTCCCCTCTAATCCACCCCCCCCTCATGATTATGGAATCCCAGAGACAAGTCAACAAACTGGTATCACGGGGCACAGAGTCCAATGGGCCAAAGTTGAATCTCCTGGCACCACCTTTGTGCATCTCTGTCTGTGGCCCCCACTCACTCCAACAATATGGGGCCCCTGTCTGCACATCCTGGCTCCAACTGACCCAAATGAATGTACATGGGATGTGCCCACATGCCCAACCCCTAAACAACTGATCTCATTGCTATGGTATCACTTGCCCTAGCAACCAAACAGGCATGGCCATCTGAATTTCTCCCAAAAAAAACAAAACCCCAATAATTTTAAATGTTGTATCATTTTGTCATTATTGGATAGGCAGAGTTTGTTATAGAAAAGGAGGAGCTAAGCGCTAGAAAATGAATCTAGTACAAACAAGATGAAAATTAATTGGAAAAAAAATAGAAATAAGTAGAAAAATAGAGCAACATATTGATATTTACAGCACAAAGAACATAATGTCATGGTTCCAGTAGGACAGAGGCTTGAGAAAGAGGTACCACCACATTGTCCTCTGCCCCACCCCCATGGGGATAAGGGAGGAGTTGCCAAAAAATGCAGTCATTGGCTCAAGTGGCTTCAAGAGCCCAAGTGGCTTCCAGAACAGCCACACACCATAAAGGGAGGAACAACGGGATTAGGATCCAATTGAGGTCCACGTGGATCCAAGGAGAGGAGTGAGGAGAACCTTTCCTTATTTGTATCACCTCTACAGGCTGACGTTTTCCACTGGGTTATAAAGCCCAACCTGGGCAGGTGCTGATCCAAACCCAACTACAGACCAGTCCCATGAGAATGTTCTGATCATTGTGTCAGGCCTGGAAAGTGGATCCACCAGCTCACATTGAGGGAACCTTTGGTTATTGGAGGATGTTTCTCACTGAGTGAATAGTTTAACTAAACAGAATGGGACTTTCCATTTCTGAAGTCCTTCCCTTTAGAGTCAGTTCTCCTTTTGGCCCAGTATGTCGTTTGCAACAAAATGAATTACATAAATTACTGAGAAGATTCCCATTTTGGGGCAAATCTGAACCTGTGCATCGATCTTCCACGGCTTTATGCCAAGCTAGATACTGTTTACCTGCAAAAGAGTCAACATGAGGGTCTGAGGGCAAAGGTGAGAGAAGCACCGGGGCCACTGGGACTTCTAGAACCAACGGCTCTGGTCCTGAATGGAACAAGTAAGTACAAAAGGCAAACTTGATCAATAAAAATGAATTTGAGGAGAGAGAGGGGAGTCACAATCTAAGGGAGAATCAAGCAGATCATCAGAGGAACATCAGCAAGAGAAGGAAGAGGACACATGAAAAGAAAAAGGAAGAAGTATGAAGAATACAAAGAATAAAAAAGAAGGAAGAAAAACTATAAGAAAGAAGAAGGAAGCGATGGAATAAGAAGAAGGAAAAGGGAAGCATGAAAAGATGAAAGTCAGTGGGAAGATTGTTAAAAGGAAGATAGTGAGGAATATAGAGAAAGTGGAAGGGTGTGAGAGGAAAAAGAAGAAAGTGGGGGGGCAGGTTGGGAATAGAAAAAAGGATTCATTCATGTTTCATGGAGAAATAAGGGAGTGACATATGGGTACAATGGAGAGAGGGTGAAGCAAGAGTAGGGAGAAGGAGCTGTTTGACCCTTCCCTGTGTAGTAGAGTTCATTTAAGGTTTCTATTCCTCTGAGTTACTCCACTTACCAGAAATATCCGTATTGTAGAACCTACAGGCCCCTCTCCTGGTGCAGTTCTTGCTGCTCCATTTGAAGCAGACGGTGTCTATCAAAGCATCAAGTACAGGGGCGCCAGGATCCCCACTTAGTGATGTAAACACAGGGAGAATTTTCTGATATTTCAGTGTTTATACATTGTGTTTCCTTTACACAAACACACAACAACCTTGTGGCTCCACAAAGTCCTTGTTGTACACTGGTACATTGGACTTTACTCTGTGAAAATAACTGGTCTCACCTTGCCTTGGGGAGTGTATTTCCTGGTACTCGTGTGACTGTCTCTACTTCCTTTGCACGGGGGAGTGTATTTCCTGGTACTGGTGTGACTGTCTCTACTTCCTTTGCACGGGGGGATTGTATTTCCTGGTACTCGTGTGACTGTCTCTACTTCCTTTGCACGGGGGGGATTGTATTTCCTGGTACTCGTGTGACTGTCTCTACTTCCTTTGCTCGGGGGAGTGTATTTCCTGGTACTGGTGTGACTGTCTCTACTTCCTTTGCACGGGGGAATGTATTTCCTGGTACTCATGTGACTTTCTCTACTTCCTTTGCACGGGGGAGTGTATTTCCTGGTACTCATGTGACTGTCTCTACTTCCTTTGCATGGGGGAGTGTATTTCCAGGTATTCGTGTGACTGTCTCTACTTCCTTTGCATGGGGGATTGTATTTCCTGGTACTCGTGTGACTGTCTCTACTTCCTTTGCACGGGGGGGTATTTCCTGGTACTCGTTTGACTGTCTCTACTTCCTTTGCACAGGGGAGTGTATTTCCTGGTACTCGTGTGACTGTCTCTACTTCTTTTGCACGGGGGAGTGTATTTCCTGGTACCCGACTGTCTCTACTTCCTTTGCACAGGGGAGTGTATTTCCTGGTACTCGTGTGACTGTCTCTACTTCCTTTGCATGGGGAGTGTATTTCCTGGTACCCGACTGTCTCTACTTCCTTTGCACAGGGGAGTGTATTTCCTGGTACTCATGTGACTGTCTCTACTTTCTTTGTACGGGGGAGTGTATTTCCTGGTACTCGTGTGACTGTCTCTACTTCCTTTGCACAGGGGAGTGTATTTCCTGGTACTCTTGTGACTGTCTCTTACTTCCTTTGCATGGGGAGTGTATTTCCTGGTACCCGACTGTCTCTACTTCCTTTGCACAGGGGAGTGTATTTCCTGGAACTCATGTGACTGTCTCTACTTCCTTTGCACGGGGGAGTGTATTTCCTGGTACTCGTGTGACTGTCTCTACTTCCTTTGCACGGGGGAGTGTATTTCCTGGTACTGGTGTGACTGTCTCTACTTCATTTGCATGGGGGAATGTATTTCCTGGTACTCGTGTGACTATCTCTACTTCCTTTGCATGGGGGAATGTATTTCCTGGTACTCGTGTGACTGTCTCTACTTCCTTTGCACAGGGGAGTGTATTTCCTGGGTGAGTTAGCAGTTGGAATGTAGTGGGAGCCTTAGTGAACCTTAGTATGTCCAACACACTGGGGTTCGTTTGTGGGGGTGCAGCAGGTATCATTTGGGTTAAGGGGAACAGGGTGGCATAGGAGGCCCAAAGGGTTCTTTGGGGGATTTGACGGCTGGTAATTAGGAGATAATTAGGCCTAATATATGCGCATCTCATTGTGACATCATACAGGACATGAATTAAAGAAACAGCAGAACCAATTCAGAAATGTCCAAATTATTGCACTTCTCTTTATTTTTTGTTACATCAGGAGACAGAGTGAGTTGAGAGAGCAACAGGACCCAGCGGATCAGCACTAGGGGGGGCATGGAATCTGCTAGTGGTGGGGGTCAATTCTTTTATAGGAGAAACCAACCAACATATCGACAACATCCCACCAATCAGTGAATCCCTCCCTGTGATGTCATTGTTGATATTCCCGTGCTGATCATACGGGATTTGTCTTTACAATTCCCCCTGCCCCCACGACTGGTTCTGTCAATATCTCAATATAAACCCAATAGGGTCCCACATATGTTTATATAGGGGGTTTATCTGCTCATAGCGGGAAATGATGTCAATGATGGGAAAGAGGCGGAGCACTTATTTACTGACCAATACTGGGATAAGTGGGGCAACATCACTGATTGGAGGGGTAACACATTTTTGGTTCTGGATGGACAATGACTCTCATATCCCGGTGACTTCACTTTATGGCACTGCATGTTCTTAAAGTGACAGTGTCTGCAGTTGCTCCATTGTGATTATTATAGAATGGCTGGAATTTGGGGGATTTGCGCTGAACGTGATGAAATTATGTGCAATGGGTGCAAACCAGCGGCACGTCTGCAATGCTACGAGGGGAAGGTTGTGCAAGGGTTGGTGGGTAATAAGCGCAAGTGGGGGAGGAGCACTGGAGGAATAACTTGTAGCAGGAGAAAGTTGCACCAAACATGGAGGAGCTTTGGACCCGTATCTTTCCAGGTAGAAATCATAAAAAAAACAATAGACAACTTGTGCTCAAGAGTTGGACACAAGGACTCGGAGGTCTCCAGCTCCACAGACCCATGTGGGAGCCTTAGGGTGGGCTCATAATCAGGGCACATTAGGGCTGGAGGGAAACTGCTCTCACTCTTGGCACTTTATTTGGGCAGCAGAATAACCCCCAACTTATACTTTGCAGATGTGTGATCCTGGCAGCTACTGAACCAATAATGGGTCACAGACCAAAACCCTTGAGGGACAACCTCAATGATGATGATGATGATACCATCAAGTCACTCCCTCCCAAGCAATTTCTTTTCTGTTTTGGTTTTATCTAAGTTAGGAGATACCCATTGCTTTCTCTACCCCGAAGGTGAAATTACGTGACCAAGTGCCGTGTCTCTTCATCATGATGTTTCTTTTCCACTGATGGGGTCATAGTGGCACCCATCGAATACCCAACAAACCTGCTCATTCCCATCGCTCAGTCCCCTGAATTGCCTATTGTCTTAAGGTAACAATGGTGTTCTACAGTGTAGCATAACAACAGGAAGACAAGATTGATCCCGGAGATGTTACTGGTCCCTAATAATCACATGATACAGATGATTGTCACTCCTGATACATTGTATCCCTGGCGCACAGCTTCCCTTCTAGAAGAAGGACCCCACAATTTCAGCGCCGTTGCATAAATACCCCCATGAAGGTTCAATTTCAACAACAGGAGAAAGTTCTTGACACAAACAGAAATAAATCCCTGGGACGTTTGGCGTCTTTTCTCCATGGCTTTTTGGGTGGGAACTCGGCTTCCCACACATTTCGTTCCCCCTCACGCTTTGCATGACTGCACGCTCATAGAAAACTGGTGATTCCAAAAAAAATATCTATACAAAAAAAGTTGGGTGTTTTCTTACAAAAGAGTCTCCTATCTACAGGAACCAATAAAAATCTCTCCTCTATATACAGCGAAACACACGACTGTGAAATAAAATATGGAAAGTGAATGGCAGCTCTTAAATAGAAGTTTGGCTCACGGCAGAAACGTGAAGAAGAAACTCCTCCTCCTTCGCGTGCGGTTTGTTCACGTGCAACGTGCTGCGAGTTCAAGGGCTCTGGAGGGGTCCGCTCAGTACCAAAAAGTCCGTAATATATTAAACACAAACAGAAGAGTCGGCAGGATACATGAAATTCTGATAAAGCTTTTCCAACCCGTGTCCCACAGAATTCCAAGCGCCCCCCGTTTCATTCTGTACCTGGCAAAACCATGGTAATTTTGTATCACAGTGACCATTATACATATATATATATATATATTTATATCCGTGTTTAAAATCTCTCTATATATTTTTGTGCTGCTGTAATACTGGCTTCCATGATGATGATGATGATGATGATGACGGCGGTGATGATGAAGAAGCCAGGCTTAGGTGCCAATGTCTCTGAGCAGGGAAAGTCTCAGTTCATGGAGGAAGTGGAACATGTCGAGTTGCTCCCATGGTTCTACAGTGTTGTGTCTAAATATTGTGCTGGCTTCTATGTATCAACCTGACCAAGTCATGATATCTTCATTCATCATCTGAATTCTCCCTTTTAGGGTTCCCCTTCTCCTCTTCCTCCTCCCTGATGGCCTGGATTTGTTCTGAACTTTTGGGCAAATTAGACGGCTCGTTCTTCAGCGCGTCCTCCCGTTGCTCTTCCTCAATTACTTTTTTCCACATTTTATGGTTTTCCATTAAATGGTGAGTGATTTGGCAGTAAATTTTCTGCTTGCACTTCTTCTTTTCTGTGGAAATAAACAATAGGAACATTTTTACGGTGGGATTTTTCTACGTCCCCTTGAGCCGAGAGGAAGGAATCCTTCCATTACATTTCTGCAGAAGAAATAAACTTTCACTGGAATTTAGATATATTCTGCCAAAGTGAATATAATGGAATCAAGGGACCCCCCCCCCCACATACCAAGACTTGGCTATGAGCATTGAGAGGTTGCCACTATTATTGGGCATAACATGGTGCCATTAAAGCTGTTTATGATCGTATAATGGTACCAGTAGGATTGGAAGTGGTGTCAGTTACATAAAGATATAGAATTGGCTATGAGATACAACTGCGGGCATTCAATGGTATCATTACATTTGGTTATGGGCATACGCTGATACCACTTGGTCTGGTGATCAATCGAATACCTGGTATTGGTTCTACTGCTCATATGTGCTGGGAGACATTATGGAAAATAGGAATTCCCTCTTGGCAGATTTCTATATCAGAGAAACCTACCAACCTTGGAAGCCAGGATTTTAGGGAGGGGATCCAGATGAGACACTCGCTCAATGGTGATTGGAGATCACCAACAACAAACTTCTACTTCCCTCCTGGACAAACCAAGAGGAAGGTCATCTGCATATTTGGTGGCCTGGTCAGCGAGGACCATATCTCATTCATTTATTGGTGTAACCAAACAACTACCAACCAAACAGGACCTGAACCGCCCTTTTCTGTTCAATTAGGGACCTTTATTGCAGAAAACATTTTACAAATGAAGCTTATTTATTTACAGCCTGCGAGACTCTCGTGCAAAAAATCTGTAGCCCCCCAAAGCTCATCTACCCCTCACAAGAATTCATCCCAGGAAAAAATGCACTTCAAAGAGGATATAATCAACGTAACATAACATGGGGTAAGAAAGAAATGCATGAGAACATTATGGTGACTGGTGTAATTGTTGGCCTATAGAGTAGAGTTAATGGTTAGCAAATCATTAGTCAGGGGCTGAAATAATGAGCAAGGTATAAGAGGGTAATGTAATATTGTTTCCTTACCCTTCCCTGAATTACTCCCCCATAAGGCATCTTTCAAACAACAGAAGATCTGAGATGACATACTTGCTAAAGACTCTGAGGGTTCAGACGACTCTTCCTCGGTGGTGTCTTCATCTTCCTGATCATCTGTGTCTTCAGAATCGTCGCTCTCGTCCAGCCATTTCCCGGGAATCAGTCCGGCTGAGTCGTAGGAATGGCACAGGGGTCCCACTATGTGAGTTATGAAAGATTCCTGTAGTTTGGCAAGTTGGGGGGCTGAGCGATCCATGAAGGGGCTTATGGGAAGCCCAAGGCTGGATTCCTCGTCGCCCTACACAGAGGGTGAAACACAACATCTATCTAAGAAGAAATTCACTTGGGTGGCAAGGCCTCCGCTCGCTGTCTCTAAGAGGTAAGAGGTCAACCTGGCATGAAACCAGAGCCCATCTCGTTTAGCTTCACCAGGTTCCTCAACCTAGGTAGGTACTTTCTGCTCATAGGCTGGTGGGGTCAGTTGTTGAAGGAGGACCTTAGACTTTAATGGAAACCCCTCAGGAACGGGGTTTGCTAATTCCATTGATCTTAGTGGGGGACACTGGATTACCAGGTTTTACCCTTAGAAGATTCACCCTTCAGTTTAGTGTATTTTCATCAAATTCTTTTGCTGTGTCCCCAAAAACAATTGGTACAAAGCCCCTCCCATCAATGCACCACCCAGTCACAACTAGCATTTCTCCCTATGTCAAAGCAACACAATCCCATACAGTTCCAGGATAATTAGTTTGGTTCCAACAGGTCCACTGACCTGTTCATAAAACTCATTGACGATTCCTTCTGTCCACTTGAGATGCAAATCTTTGCACTTGGCCGGCCCATTGATATCAGCTAACTTAATGCACATCTGGCAAACCAGCAGACGGTCATTCTCATTGGACCAGTCAATTCCTGGACCCACCTCCTCATTCACCTGATAAGAGAGAGAGATGAGTTAGGATAAATCTAGCCAGTAGTACATCCCCCCTGCAAATAGTAGGGTCCACTAGTGGTTCCATTGTAGCCCAGAAACCTGAAGTTTGTTTAAAAGCTCTTTATCTAAGTTGAGGTGCACCCCAAACCCAAGTGATTTTGTTATCATCACATTTCTATTCCTAAAAAGTTAATAGCACACAGGTCACTTTTGAGTTGTGCCCCCCACCCCATTTGTTAGTCACCCAACACAGAGGTTACTGACAAACATCTTAGTTAGGTGACCCTTCCTATTGTTTCCCTCTGAGAGTGCAGCTGGTACAGAGTAGAAATTGGTTATTTGTGTAAATATTAATTATTTTGGTTCCAGTCACTAGATGGTGCTGTTGGGTAGAGGATCCCCCTGTGAGGTTCTACAGCAGGTTCTCCACGGTGACATTTGTAGGATATGTCCCTAAAAAGTCTCTCTCTCTCTCTTTGGCTGGTGAGAAGTCGGAAGATGCCAGGGCACCCGAGGTAGCGAGGGGAGTGAATAGGGTAGAGTGCTAGGTTAGATTTGTGGGGCTCACTGTAGGTGGTGAGAGTTAGAGGTAGGCCAGTTAGATGAGCAGTTAGACAAGGAGATAGAGTGGGGCCTCACCATATATGGGACCCAGTAGTAGAGGGAACTAGGTTACATACTGTCTCAAGGCTGGACCCTGTGCTAAACGTCTGTAGAGTACAGCACCCCTGACCTGAAGGAAGAGGCAGGAAAGTAGCAGGCCGGGGTTCAGCAGCCCATGGAAGCCTGGTTCTGTTTTATAGTAATCAATTAGTTCTGGTGGCTGTGAAGAAAGAGCTCCTGAGTTCAACAGTGTGTGGCCCTCCAGTTTATTCACTTCTAACATGTTTAGTCACTGTGTACACAATTTCGATAATTAGAACCGAGTGCCACGTTACAAGCTCATCTATTTCAGGAATGTACCACGTGCAGCTGCCTAGTTGTAATTCCCAGGATCCCCTACAGGGAAGGGCTACCAGTTGGACCCCTGTTGCTACAAATTCTTACTTTGGCATTGAATTCTGCCAGAAAATCAAAGTGCTTTTTCAGGTCTGTGGCCAAGATGGCTTCAATCACTAGAAAGCGAAACCGCTTGAATTCCATGTGGTCCAGATTTACTAAGAAATTGTACTCAGGCCTCGACAGGAACAGATTCCAGGCAGCAGCTGCGTGATGGTTCTCCAGAACAGAGCGGTCATTGTACAGGACTGCCTACAAAAACAGGACACATATAATGGTACTCATTGGTACTCTCACATATAGTGGTATGCCCCAGGTTATATCAAGTAGAATCCCCCCCTACTCATACATATAGTGGTATGCCCCAGGTTATACCATTTAGACTCCCCCCCCCACTCACACATATAGTGGTATGCCCCAGGTTATATCAAGTAGAATCCCCCCTACTCATACATATAGTGGTATGCCTAGGTTATATCATTTAGACTCCCCCTACTCACATATAGTGGTATGCCCCAGGTTATTTAACTTAGAATCCCCCCTACTCATACATATAGTGGTATGCCCAGGTTATCTCACACATATAGTGGTATGCCCCAGGTTATATCAAGTAGAATCCCCCCCTACTCATACATATAGTGGTATGCCCAGGTTATATCATTTAGACTCCCCCCTACTCACACATATAGTGGTATGCCCCAGGTAATATCAAGTAGAATCCCCCCCTACTCATACATATAGGGGTATGCCCAGGTTATATCATTTAGACTCCCCCCTACTCATACATATAGTGGTATGCCCAGGTTATATCATTAAGACTCCCCCCTACTCACACATATAGTGGTATGCCCCAGGTTATATCAAGTAGAATCCCCCCCCCACTCACACATATAGTGGTATGCCCCAGGTTATATCAAGTAGAATCCCCCCTACTCATACATATAGTGGTATGCCTAGGTTATATCATTTAGACTCCCCCCTACTCATACATATAGTGGTATGCCCCAGGTTATATCATTTAGACTCCCCCTACTCACAAATATAGTGGTATGCCCCAGGTTATATCAAGTAGAATCCCCCCTACTCATACATATAGTGGTATGCCCAGGTTATATCATTTAGACTCCCCCTACTCACACATATATTGGTATGACCCAGGTTATACCATTTAGGGACCCCCCCCCACTTCCTGATTCATTTTGAACCTGCATTATTTCCTATCAGGTGATCAGAAGATTGGCAGCTAAAGGGAAAAGCTGCCATAAGGCAATACTTGTGCTGATTGGATGGGCTTCTCTGATTGGTCAGTATGTAGCCCAGGAGAGGTGAGTAGGTGAGTATCAGGTATAACGCACACTGTGTGTAACTAGGGGCGGTACCTGGGGTGCGTTAGTGGCAACTAGAAATGCGTTGGTTCTCCCCGGATGATCGTAGTCGTGCATTGCGGCGGCCACATACAGGGCCATGAGCTCCAGAGAGGGAATGTTCCCGGACAGACACCCGTATGTATCATCAGAAGGATTGTACATCTTGGAGAAGACGTAGCCCATGTGGCCGTGAGTGATTCCGCTGTCGGAGTCTGGGGGGAGGATACACAGTAATCACAATACACGTGCACGCGTTTAGAATGTCAGCTCTTTGGCACAGGAGATCCCTGAGGGGCACATACCTGAGTCACTGGCTGAACCCTGATCACTGACTGCATTGTGGAGCCCCGGGATGGCCTGAGTACTGAGGTACCACACCGCGTGTAACACGTCTGTAGCGTGAATCCGATTGTGATCTGGACACACAAAGCAGAAGAGACCAATGAGGGGCGGGGCCGCCACATAATGACCACTCCCACACTGGCACAGTGGCGAGGCAATGGACTTCCAGCTGTTGGCACAGGGTTGCCCACATCACAACCCTGTATTCTACTTACATGGAATATCCCGGTATCCGCTCTCCAGCGCATGGAAATAGTTCATGAATTCTCTCAACGGGATCTTAAATGTTTCCAACAGACCCATATCCTCGAAGAGTCGGTACGACACCTACAGGACACGGGAGGGTCCAAATAAGCACATGATACACACAGGGCCCCACATGCCCTATTGCCCCCAGACCCTACTCACCTGACTGAGAATTCGGCCACATTTCTGCCCCGTCTTCTCCACTAAGTCAAAGATGGGAAAGTTCCAGTTGTTGATCTCTCCCATGAGTGGATCTAGATCTTCCATGATTAGAGGTTCTGGAGCCACAATGGCTTTTTCCTGTGAAACAAACAATGGGAAACATTAAAGGGGCAACTATCACAAGAATGTCAGAGTCGGAGTCAGATTTTAATTGATATTTAGATCTTAAGCCGGCCATAGACGCACAGATCCTATCGTGTGTCAGGAGAGTGCCGACGTCTTTTGTCCGGCGGAGATCCGTCTTTTGGTCGATCAGACAAGTTTGACTTTGACCCGACCGATTCCGCCGGAGCCCATTGCGCATCGTAATCTGATTGTTTGGCCGTACGCCCGAGCGTTCAGATTACCCTCGATATAGCCATGCTCGTTAATGGCATATCAGGGAAAGATCCGGTCATTAGGCGATGTCGCCAAACAAGCGGATCTTTGCGTCTATGGCCACCTTTAGATATCTTCTCGGGGGGCTCCCTTTCCTAGCAGATGTATTAGAACTCACTCGAATAACTGATTCCAGCACAAAAATAAAAATCTAACAAAATAACTCCGGCACAATTCCTGCATGTAGAGAGACAGGATTTGTGGTGATTTTAAAAGAGTGCTAATATATCTTCTAGGCCAATTAGTTCCCCCAAAAGCTTTATCAGACCTACCTGTCAATCAAAATCTGACTCCAACTCCTGCATGAAGAGAGAATGTAGAGAGACAGATGCTGAGGGGGAGAGTTAGAGGGGCTTTATTATTTGAGAAATTAGGAGTCCAATGTACTGGCACATTCTATATGTCTCTACCTCATTCCTAAACTCACTAGGTTCATAACGACCAATAGATGGGAGGTTACTTGCCTCCGAGTGTATCAATGGGTGGAGGGCAATGGCTTCCGGTTGGAACGACGTTGAATCTGAGCTTTTTCTGGACGCCGTTAGATCCTTGGCGCAATCTCCCTCGTCGTCGTTCTGAAGGATGTCGCTGCTGTCGCTGTTGTTGGTTTCGTGGGTGCTGTCGTAGTCAGAAGTTGTGTGAGTTGGATCATCTAGAACACAAACCCAACTACTAATTGTCACATCTAAACCGACACCGTGTGAATGGGAAGGGGAGAGACTCAGCAAGCAGAGCGCGGAGCAGATACGTGAGCAGAGCTTCCGTACAATGGAGATGAGGGGTTCGATGGCAACTTGCAGTTGGTCACAATCTCAAATGTTAATGAATAGCCCAATATAGAGTACACAGTGTATTTTCTCATACAGGAGAGGTGTGCACATTATATACCCCACCCTCTGCACCCCACTTGCTACAAATACAAGGAACAATTGCCCACGGCAAGGGCAGAAGTACCAAATTACCTGTTCTGTGCTGGGAATGCGGCACCTCGCTGGAATCCAATGCACCATCACTGGGATTCACAAGACTGTAGGACCGCCCACAGCTGCAACGCAAATTATACTTCCTGTTACACATTGGTGCTGATATTTGCATATTAATTAGCCACGTTAATAAGCTCCTCCCCAATCAGTATGACTGACAGCTCAGGAAGCATTGGGGGTGGGAGCACTGGGACACAGAGGGGAGTGGTTACATAGTATATACAAGACCAGGGGGCAATAGAGAGAAACACACAGTATACAAAAGAGAATGCTTTGATCTCCTGTATTCTTGCACTGGAAGGGAGAATGGAACCAAGCAATGCAGTGCAATGGAACCCTTACCTAGTGCACACAAGGGTGGGACCCTGGAATGGTTCGGGAATCTCCGGCGCACTCTTGGATGAAGTCAGTACCTTATGGGGATTGGGTCCCAGTCGGTCCAGCTCAGAACAATCGGAGAACTGCACCGGCACCATTTTAACCGTTGGGCTGGCGGCCGGCGTGCCCTGGATTGGAGACTGGCACGGAGACGTGAGGGGGGAAATGTTGGGAGGTATACCTTCAATAAAGCAGCAGATGGTACAACTGTCATTCCGAGGAGTAGCGCCCCCCACTGGGCACGGTCAGTATCTTCTAATCCCTGGGACTGAGGCTGCAGCAGCCAATTATAATGTATAATGTCTATTTGCTCTCCTAGACACCCCTCAAAGCCCCACTAAAAGGTCAATGTGTGATTTGGGGTGAACATTTATTTGCTCCCCTACATATTCTTGGAATTATGCCAGATACATCCTTGTTATGAGCTAAGGGGGCCCAGTCTGAAGGTCAGTTAGGGGGAGATTTGGGGTGAGTGTTTATTTGTACCTGGGTACCCCTGGAACTATAGCAGGGTGACACCCCAATGTTTCTATATATCTGTAACCTTGTTATGAGCTAAGGGAGCCCAGTCTGAAGGTCAGTTAGGGGGAGATTTGGGGTGAGTGTTTATTTGTACCCTGGGTACCCCTGGAACTATAGAAGGGTGACACCCCAATGTTTCTATATATCTGTAACCTTGTTATGTGCTAAGGGGGCCCAGCCTGAAGGCCCGTTAGGGGGAGATTTGGGGTGAGTGTTTATTTGTGCTCTGGGTACCCCTGGAACTATAGCAGGGTGACACCCCAATGTTTCTATATATCTGTAACCTTGTTATGAGCTAAGGGGGCCCAGTCTGAAGGTCAGTTAGGGGGAGATTTGGGGTGAGTGTTTATTTGTACCCTGGGTACCCCTGGAACTATAGCAGGGTGACACCCCAATGTTTCTATATATCTGTAACCTTGTTATGAGCTAAGGGGGCCCAGTCTGAAGGTCAGTTAGGGGGAGATTTGGGGTGAGTGTTTATTTGTACCCTGGGTACCCCTGGAACTATAGCAGGGTGACCCCCCAATGTTTCTATATATCTGTAACCTTGTTATGAGCTAAGGGGGCCCAGTCTGAAGGTCAGTTAGGGGGAGATTTGGGGTGAGTGTTTATTTGTACCCTGGGTACCCCTGGAACTATAGCAGGGTGATACCCCAATGTTTCTATATATCTGTAACCTTGTTATGAGCTAAGGGGGCCCAGTCTGAAGGTCAGTTAGGGGGAGATTTGGGGTGAGTGTTTATTTGTACCTGGGTACCCCTGGAACTATAGCAGGGTGACACCCCAATGTTTCTATATATCTGTAACCTTGTTATGAGCTAAGGGGGCCCAGTCTGAAGGTCAGTTAGGGGGAGATTTGGGGTGAGTGTTTATTTGTACCCTGGGTACCCCTGGAACTATAGAAGGGTGACACCCCAATGTTTCTATATATCTGTAACCTTGTTATGTGCTAAGGGGGCCCAGCCTGAAGGCCCGTTAGGGGGAGATTTGGGGTGAGTGTTTATTTGTGCTCTGGGTACCCCTGGAACTATAGCAGGGTGACACCCCAATGTTTCTATATATCTGTAACCTTGTTATGAGCTAAGGAGGCCCAGTCTGAAGGTCAGTTAGGGGGAGATTTGGGGTGAGTGTTTATTTGTACCCTGGGTACCCCTGGAACTAAAGCAGGGTGACACCCCAATGTTTCTATATATCTGTAACCTTGTTATGAGCTAAGGGGGCCCAGTCTGAAGGTCAGTTAGGGGGAGATTTGGGGTGAGTGTTTATTTGTACCCTGGGTACCCCTGGAACTATAGCAGGGTGACCCCCCAATGTTTCTATATATCTGTAACCTTGTTATGAGCTAAGGGGGCCCAGTCTGAAGGTCAGTTAGGGGGAGATTTGGGGTGAGTGTTTATTTGTACCCTGGGTACCCCTGGAACCATAGCAGGGTGATACCCCAATGTTTCTATATATCTGTAACCTTGTTATGAGCTAAGGGGGTCCAGTCTGAAGGTCAGTTAGGGGGAGATTTGGGGTGAGTGTTTATTTGTACCCTGGGTACCCCTGGAACTATAGCAGGGTGACACCCCAATGTTTCTATATATCTGTAACCTTGTTATGAGCTAAGGGGGCCCAGTCTGAAGGTCAGTTAGGGGGAGATTTGGGGTGAGTGTTTATTTGTACCCTGGGTACCCCTGGAACTATAGCAGGGTGACACCCCAATGTTTCTATATATCTGTAACCTTGTTATGAGCTAAGGGGGCCCAGTCTGAAGGCCAGTTAGGAGGAGATTTGGGGTGAGTGCTTATTTGTACCCTGGGTACCCCTGGAACTATAGCAGGTTGACACCCCAATGTTTCTATATATCTGTAACCTTGTTATGAGCTTAGGGAACTGGACCCAGTAGGGGAACAGAATTTTCCTTACCCTGCCTCCTTTTTGGATTCACATGGTTTGTGTTAGAAATGACAAGAGACGGAGAGAAGGGGCGACTTTTCAGCAGCAGGGAGTTGTGCCAGGAGTCGGGGTTACTGCTGCCAAAAAATAAGAGGGAGATTTGTTATTAGCAGAGAATCAACCCCACTGCCACTGAGTGACCTACTCCCTCTGGTAATGGGGCAACAATTCCTACTAAAACTGACAGAATCACCAAACACCCCTATAATGTTCAGGATCCCTATGTTATATCACTCGCACCATCTACTTGCACCCCATTGCACCAAATGCCCCAGTGCATAAGTCTCAGTATTATTTGTGCCCCCCTGAACACCAAGAAGAACAAGCAGTTTGGGTCACACACCCTTTACCCCTGCGCCAGGAATCACCTTGATAATGACGGGTCTATTGGTTTGATGCTGCCACTACGGTCCCTCCTCACCGGGGCAGGTTCCAGGGTGGGCATTCCGGTGGCAGACGTCGTCGTTGTCCATGTAGACGAGACTCTCCTCAATAAGGCGGTCGGAAGACTTCTCCGTAAGCGCTAGAAGCAGTGAGAAAGATTTCATCTGTGGGTTGAGGCGGACACTGAATAGCATCTCTGAATGGCACTGCATGGCATCTAACTGGCACTGAATTGCATCTGGCTGGCACTGAATGGCAACTAACTGGTACTTAATGGCATCTAAGTGGCACTGAAAGGAATCGATCTGGCACTGCATGGCATCTAACTGGCACTGAATTGCATCTGGCTGGCACTGAATGGCAACTAACTGGTACTTAATGGCATCTAAGTGGCACTGAAAGGAATCGATCTGGCACTGCATGGCATCTAACTGGCACTGAATTGCATCTGGCTGGCACTGAATGGCAACTAACTGGTACTTAATGGCATCTAAGTGGCACTGAAAGGAATCGATCTGGCACTAAATGCCATCTAACTGGTACTGAATGGCATCTAAGTGGCACTGAATGGAATGTAACTGGTACTGTATGGCATCTAAGTGGCACAGAATTGCATCTAAGTGGCACAGAATTGCATCTAAGTGGTACTGAATGGCATCTAACTGGTACTGAATGACATTTAACTGGTACTGAATGGCATCTAAGTGGTACTTAATGGCATATAACTAGTACTGAATGACATTTAACTGGTACTGAATGGCATCTAACTGGCATTGAATGGTATCTAACGGGTACTGAATTGCATCTTACTGGTACTGAATGGCATCTAACTGGTACTGAATGGCATCTAAGTGCCAGTGGTAATATCAAGTACTTCACTGTGTAAGGGAAACCCTATGGCAGCTCCTGTTGGGTTCCATGTGCCCATTGGCATTACGTGATGTTGTGCCACTTACCTTGGGTATAGTCATCTTCTCTCCTTTCTCAGACCCTTCCTCGGAGTCGGAACACGCGTAGTTGTCATTGAAGGAGACGACTGGGCTGAGCCTGGGCTTGTGGATGGGCTGGAAGGTGAGTTGGGTGCTGAGCAGGTTACTGACGGCCCGTAGAGAAGTGCACACGTGGGGGGGTAACGAGGGGTCGGCTAGCAGATCTGTGATGAGCCCGTGAGCTTCCCCCATAACAGCGATGTCTACAGTGATACTGGTCCCCGAAGACTGAAAGAGACCAAGGGCACAGGATTAGGGCAGGGGGTCGGCACTGGAAGGGGCAGAGATTTCCATTAATTACCCTTCCTTGTGGTTATTGCCCCACTGTATACAGTAACGAGAGACCAATCCCCCCATGTTTAATAATGGCAAGAATAAGCCCCATAATAACAGGCCGGGGTCTCTTATGACATAGGCTTGGTGTCATGCACCATTGTGCCCCCCATAATGCACTGGTGAGACGTCGCAACTGCCAGTTCCCAAATAAAATAATAATAATAATAATGGGTTAAACCCTGGGCACCAGGAGAGGCAGGTCTCTGTCAGCAGTGGTCAGTAAAGGGTTAATGCAGGAGGAAGTGGGGTAATTAGCTGAGAAATTCTTTCCCCCGCTGAATTCACCCCAAATCTGTCCCCCAGCAGTGTGTGATGGGACTGAGCTGTGGGGGTGTGAGTACAAGTTCAGCACCAGGATCATTTCTCTCCCCGAGTATAAAAGTGCATATCCCCCCTCCCCCTTTTAGTCGCCCCCATAAATATCCTGGGGGTCCAACCTGGGTCTCTGTCCTTCCTGTGACCCCCTCAACTCTAACCACAAGAGGGGTCAGTGACCCCCTACTCTCAGCACAGACATTTGTCTCCCAGAGGAGTCTTTCCATATGTACCGGACATCCAAGTTAAAAATACATGAATGTGGCCCCTGTCCAAGTATCACCCCCCCCCATGCAATAATAATAATAAAGGGGACAGAGTGAAAGAGAGCGGCCCCCGCTGTGGCCCTATTATATCTCTTGTTCTGTTTGCATTCCGCTAAACATGTGACTTGTAGCCACGCCCCAGTGCTCAGTTACAGCAGCTTGTCCTCACTTTATGGCAAAGGACTTTATAGGGGCAGAAGTACAACCACAGCCAAAAACCAGAAAAAGAACTTTATTAAGAACTGAGAGATTTCTGTAACACAAAAGTGCACATTTTTGGTTTGGTTCAGTCCAAGGCAAATATGGATCAGAAAGGGGGGGGGCAAGTTGAGACTTGGCTCTGATCCCCAGGAAGACTTTGGATAAAGTGTCAGCCCAGTTGTCATTGAGAAGTTGAAATGATCAGAACCAGGACCAGTGTGGCTTTACCCAAACGCTTTGAGGGGGAGAGAAATGGCCCAGAACCATCTGGTAATGGGACTGTCCAAGTCTTTATTCCAGTCTAACGGAATTGTAGGTGGGGCAGAAGCAGCCGTCCAATCAGTCAATCAATCCATCAGTCTCAATATCCACCAAGAGCTCCAGGCCCAACCCAAAGGAGAACCAAAGGAAGAAGGTTGAGAACATGTGGATGAAACCAAACCTTCTGCAGATCCCACCCATTCTCTCTCACAGTGTGGGGGGAGGGGCCTCAGTAAAGCAACGTCAGTTACATCATGGGGTTGCCAACAAGAGCCTAAATGTGCCCAAGTCTAGAGCTCAGCAGGGGGTGGCTTGGGTCCGGTGAGCCTGTTCTGAGACTCAGGGACTTGTCACATGTTTAGATCAGTCTGGAGGCAAAATATGGAACTGGAAATGATGTCACAGTGATGTCATTTGTTCTTGCCAACCATCAGCTGCAGGAAAGGAAGTGACATCACACTGACCAAATACACAGCATTTCCTCCTGCTAAACCAGTGGCTGCCATTGAGGGTTCAACCTCTGCTCAGCCCCCCTCAACCTTAGCTCATATGAGCCACAATGATATCTAGATGAGCAAATAAACATTGACCCCAAAGCTCGTCCTAACTGTCCTACAAGCTGGGCTGCTGCCTGCTCCATGTATCTAGGAGAGCCCCCCACTAACTGCTCCCCCGGCCATTGCTGCACAGTTTGGGGGTCACTGCTCTGATGGTAAGAAAGGAGGTGACATTGCACCCCAGCTTTTCCTCCCTCTCTGATAGAAATGAAACCAGAAGTGATGTCACAATTACTGTAGAGAGTGTGAGTAACTACAGTCACTAAACTAATGACTTGGGGGTTACAGGAAGAAGCCCATTAAATAAAAAGAGGATATACCCCTTTAAATCTCATGAAATCACTGCTATTGGGCAGCACTGGGGCCCCTACATGTTTTATTACTGTATTACCTGAACAAATCTGCTCCTCCATTGAGCAAACACAAAGCCTGTGCTGTCAGCTCTTCTGCCAACAGATGGAGCTCTTACCTCATCTAATGAGACGGCAGACACGTCACTTCTGGTAGGATCTAGTGAGATTTATTTGCAATTGGTCCTCATTTCTTTTATTTGCGGTTTTTAAATTATTTAACTTTTTGCTCAGCCGCTCCCTTGTTTATGATTTCTGCAGCTATCTGGTTGCTAGGGTGCGGCTTATCCTAGCAACCAGGCACTGGAGAGCTTGTGATATGATTAGGAGACAGGTTGCATAGAAAGTGATAAAAAGGAAAAATTACATGGAATTTTGAGTCTGTTGGCTGCTGGGGTCAGTGACCCCCCCCCCCCCCATTTGAATTCAACAGTTCTAGCCCTCATCACCCCCAGCAGAGGCATGTAAGGATTGGGGACAACAGAAAGCTGCTGGAAATGCAAATCAGGGGGTCACGTGGGCTCATTAATAAAAACCTCCTGACTCCCCCCCCCCCCGAGCCACTGAGACTCCATCTGGCACCTGCGCTGACGTCACAAACGCAGACAAACTGTCAGTTTTACTCACGGACAAAAAAGCTTTTTGTGGGGGTCTCATTAGGAACCCCCCGCTCCTCATTCAGGAGTCGCTTCCACTTCATCTAATGAACAAACTCCTCCACTGCAGGAACCCCCCGCTGTCACATATGGGACCCCCTGGGTAAAGGCAAGTAGGGCATTAACTCCTTACTTACCCTGAGAGTCCTGGGCCACATGGGAAAGCCCCATGGCAACCACAATGACCATACAATGAAAATATAGTATTAACCCTTTCTTTAATGGGGGCAGTCCTAATAAATAAAATAAGGGGAATGCAGTAACGCCTTGGGGGCCACATTAACCCCAGTATGTCTCCCTATAAAAAAGATCTTATTACACCCGGATTGGGAATGGGAATTCCTTCCAGGCTCTAATTAATTAGTTGCAGATGTCCCTGTGTAACAAGCAATCTAATGAGCTCCATAAAGCCCAAGGGAAAGTGCGTATTTTGGGGAACCCTTCCTTCATGACCTCCAGGAACTTACGGCTCTGGATGGAGGCCCCGATAACCTCTAGTAAGGATCTGCTGTGGGGCATTAGCCCTGATTCACTGGCCAGCAATTATAATTCCCAGCAACTCCCAGCTGTTCCCATGATTCCGCACAATCTTCTGAGGATTAATTGGGATCCTGCAGAACCTGCTCCATTTAACAGCCGGGATATCAGTCCAGTAGTCCAGTATATCTGTCCTGCGACCCCAGAGCTTATCGGCCTCCAATGGGTCACTCGGCTCAACTCGAATTATTCTGCACTCGATCCGGCTCTTCTCTCTTTCCTTCTCTTGGCCACAAGCAACTGTTACTATAGGCACCATCTCTCCCTACTATACCTGCTATCCCACAGCCACACTCTCTTCCCAGAGACTATTATCCACTGTTACTATAGGCACCATCTCTCCCTACTATACCTGCTATCCCACAGTCACACTCCCTTCCCAGAGACTATTATCCACTGTTACTATAGACACATCTCTCCCTACTATACCTGCTATCCCACAGTCACACTCCCTTCCCAGAGACTATTATCCACTGTTACTATAGGCACCATCTCTCCCTACTATACCTGCTATCCCACAGTCACACTCCCTTCCCAGAGACTATTATCCACTGTTACTATAGACACCATCTCTCCCTACTATACCTGCTATCCCACAGTCACACTCCCTTCCCAGAGACTATTATCCACTGTTACTATAGACACCATCTCTCCCTACTATACCTGCTATCCCACAGTCACACTCCCTTCCCAGAGACTATTATCCCACTGTTACTATAGACACCATCTCTCCCTACTATACCTGCTATCCCACAGTCACACTCCCTTCCCAGAGACTATTATCCACTGTTACTATAGGCACCATCTCTCCCTACTATACCTGCTATCCCACAGTCACACTCCCTTCCCAGAGACTATTATCCGCTGTTACTATAGGCACCATCTCTCCCTACTATACCTGCTATCCCACAGTCACACTCCCTTCCCAGAGACTATTATCCACTGTTACTATAGACACATCTCTCCCTACTATACCTGCTATCCCACAGTCACACTCCCTTCCCAGAGACTATTATCCACTGTTACTATAGGCACCATCTCTCCCTACTATACCTGCTATCCCACAGTCACACTCCCTTCCCAGAGACTATTATCCACTGTTACTATAGACACATCTCTCCCTACTATACCTGCTATCCCACAGTCACACTCCCTTCCCAGAGACTATTATCCGCTGTTACTATAGGCACCATCTCTCCCTACTATACCTGCTATCCCACAGTCACACTCCCTTCCCAGAGACTATTATCCACTGTTACTATAGACACATCTCTCCCTACTATACCTGCTATCCCACAGCCACACTCTCTTCCCAGAGACTATTATCCACTGTTACTATAGGCACCATCTCTCCCTACTATACCTGCTATCCCACAGTCACACTCCCTTCCCAGAGTCTATTATCCACTGTTACTATAGGCACCATCTCTCCCTACTATACCTGCTATCCCACAGTCACACTCCCTTCCCAGAGACTATTATCCACTGTTACTATAGGCACCATCTCTCCCTACTATACCTGCTATCCCACAGTCACACTCCCTTCCCAGAGACTATTATCCACTGTTACTATAGACACATCTCTCCCTACTATACCTGCTATCCCACAGTCACACTCCCTTCCCAGAGACTATTATCCACTGTTACTATAGACACATCTCTCCCTACTATACCTGCTATCCCACAGTCACACTCCCTTCCCAGAGACTATTATCCACTGTTACTATAGACACCATCTCTCCCTACTATACCTGCTATCCCACAGTCACACTCCCTTCCCAGAGACTATTATCCCACTGTTACTATAGACACCATCTCTCCCTACTATACCTGCTATCCCACAGTCACACTCCCTTCCCAGAGACTATTATCCACTGTTACTATAGACACCATCTCTCCCTACTATACCTGCTATCCCACAGTCACACTCCCTTCCCAGAGACTATTATCCACTGTTACTATAGACACCATCTCTCCCTACTATACCTGCTATCCCACAGTCACACTCCCTTCCCAGAGACTATTATCCACTGTTACTATAGGCACCATCTCTCCCTACTATACCTGCTATCCCACAGTCACACTCCCTTCCCAGAGACTATTATCCACTGTTACTATAGACACCATCTCTCCCTACTATACCTGCTATCCCACAGCCACACTCTCTTCCCAGAGACTATTATCCCACTGTTACTATAGACACCATCTCTCCCTACTATACCTGCTATCCCACAGTCACACTCCCTTCCCAGAGACTATTATCCACTGTTACTATAGACACATCTCTCCCTACTATACCTGCTATCCCACAGTCACACTCCCTTCCCAGAGACTATTATCCACTGTTACTATAGACACATCTCTCCCTACTATACCTGCTATCCCACAGTCACACTCCCTTCCCAGAGACTATTATCCACTGTTACTATAGACACCATCTCTCCCTACTATACCTGCTATCCCACAGTCACACTCCCTTCCCAGAGACTATTATCCACTGTTACTATAGACACCATCTCTCCCTACTATACCTGCTATCCCACAGTCACACTCCCTTCCCAGAGACTATTATCCACTGTTACTATAGGCACCATCTCTCCCTACTATACCTGCTATCCCACAGCCACACTCTCTTCCCAGAGACTATTATCCACTGTTACTATAGGCACCATCTCTCCCTACTATACCTGCTATCCCACAGTCACACTCCCTTCCCAGAGTCTATTATCCACTGTTACTATAGGCACCATCTCTCCCTACTATACCTGCTATCCCACAGTCACACTCCCTTCCCAGAGACTATTATCCACTGTTACTATAGGCACCATCTCTCCCTACTATACCTGCTATCCCACAGTCACACTCCCTTCCCAGAGACTATTATCCACTGTTACTATAGACACATCTCTCCCTACTATACCTGCTATCCCACAGTCACACTCCCTTCCCAGAGACTATTATCCACTGTTACTATAGGCACCATCTCTCCCTACTATACCTGCTATCCCACAGTCACACTCCCTTCCCAGAGACTATTATCCACTGTTACTATAGACACCATCTCTCCCTACTATACCTGCTATCCCACAGTCACACTCCCTTCCCAGAGACTATTATCCCACTGTTACTATAGACACCATCTCTCCCTACTATACCTGCTATCCCACAGTCACACTCCCTTCCCAGAGACTATTATCCACTGTTACTATAGACACCATCTCTCCCTACTATACCTGCTATCCCACAGTCACACTCCCTTCCCAGAGACTATTATCCACTGTTACTATAGACACCATCTCTCCCTACTATACCTGCTATCCCACAGTCACACTCCCTTCCCAGAGACTATTATCCACTGTTACTATAGGCACCATCTCTCCCTACTATACCTGCTATCCCACAGTCACACTCCCTTCCCAGAGACTATTATCCACTGTTACTATAGACACCATCTCTCCCTACTATACCTGCTATCCCACAGTCACACTCCCTTCCCAGAGACTATTATCCACTGTTACTATAGGCACCATCTCTCCCTACTATACCTGCTATCCCACAGTCACACTCCCTTCCCAGAGACTATTATCCACTGTTACTATAGACACATCTCTCCCTACTATACCTGCTATCCCACAGTCACACTCCCTTCCCAGAGACTATTATCCACTGTTACTATAGACACCATCTCTCCCTACTATACCTGCTATCCCACAGTCACACTCCCTTCCCAGAGACTATTATCCACTGTTACTATAGACACCATCTCTCCCTACTATACCTGCTATCCCACAGTCACACTCCCTTCCCAGAGACTATTATCCACTGTTACTATAGGCACCATCTCTCCCTACTATACCTGCTATCCCACAGTCACACTCCCTTCCCAGAGACTATTATCCACTGTTACTATAGACACATCTCTCCCTACTATACCTGCTATCCCACAGTCACACTCCCTTCCCAGAGACTATTATCCACTGTTACTATAGGCACCATCTCTCCCTACTATACCTGCTATCCCACAGTCACACTCCCTTCCCAGAGACTATTATCCACTGTTACTATAGACACATCTCTCCCTACTATACCTCCTATCCCACAGTCACACTCCCTTCCCAGAGACTATTATCCACTGTTACTATAGGCACCATCTCTCCCTACTATACCTGCTATCCCACAGTCACACTCCCTTCCCAGAGACTATTATCCACTGTTACTATAGACACATCTCTCCCTACTACACCTCCTATCCCACAGTCACACAGACATTATTCCCATTGGGGTAGAATGATAGAGATTCAATGTTACCTCATCAATAAAAGGGAAAGTTTCTCTTCTTCTCTTCATCCTGCCTCTCTATCCCAGGGATTTTCTAGGGATTCTCTTCTCTCTCATCCCCACAGAACAGTCCCTGCAGATCTGCTTGTTCGGAGCCCAGAGACAATAAGGACAAATGAAAGAGCAGAGGAGAAGCTCCGGGACTGTCAGTGAGTCGCATAGAGAGGTGCAGCGCAGGAAGCGTTTAATCTTGGAGTAAGTGTTGCTTAGGAACTAGGGGGTAAAGTGCAGCGTTCTGGCCCTGAATGGGAACAGGAGGTCCCACTCCCTCAATTATTCTAACATAACAGTGGCCTTGTGCCCCTCTCCCCATCCTGCATGTCATTTAGGGGATGAAAAGAGACAGGGGGAGTCACTAGGGCTCCAAAATCCCAACCTGATCCACCTGATCCTGGAGCCTGAGACTGGGCAATGTATTTTATCCTTATGTTATGTGGCTACTTTACATTGGCCAGTCTCAGGCTCCACTCCCCACCCCCCATCTTTCCCGTCCACTGATACCCCATATCATATATGCACATAATGTGAGTGTATAATATATAGGCACAGCCCCCCATCTTTCCTCTGTCACCCCCATATCATATATGCACATAATGTGAGTGTATAATATATAGGCACAGCCCCCCCATCTTTCCTCTGTCACCCCCATATCATATATGCACATAATGTAAGTGTATAATATATAGGCACAGCCCCCCATCTTTCCTCTGTCACCCCCATATCATATATGCACATAATGTAAATGTATAATATATAGGCACAGCCCCCCATCTTTCCCCTGTCACCCTCATATCATATATGCACATAATGTAAGTGTATAATATATAGGCACAGCCCCCCATCTTTCCCCTGTCACCCCCATATCATATATGCACATAATGTAAGTGTATAATATATAGGCACAGCCCCCCCATCTTTCCTCTGTCACCCCCATATCATATATGCACATAATGTAAGTGTATAATATATAGGCACAGCCCCCCATCTTTCCCCTCTCACCCCCATATCATATATGCACATAATGTAAGTGTATAATATATAGGCACAGCCCCCCCATCTTTCCCCTGTCACCCCCATATCATATATGCACATAATGTAAGTGTATAATATATAGGCACAGCCCCCCATCTTTCCCCTGTCACCCCCATATCATATATGCACATAATGTAAGTGTATAATATATAGGCACAGCCCCCATCTTTCCCCTGTCACCCCCATATCATAGATGCACATAATGTGAGTGTATAATATATAGGCACAGCCCCCCATCTTTCCCCTGTCAACCCCATATCATATATGCACATAATGTAAGTGTATAATATATAGGCACAGCCCCCCATCTTTCCTCTGTCACCCCCATATCATATATGCACATAACGTAAGTGTATAATATATAGGTACAGCCCCCCATCTTTCCCCTGTACCCCCCAATTTAACATATGCACATAATGTAAGTGTATAATATATAGGCACAGCCCCCCATCTTTCCCAGAGCCTATGCTGCACTCCAAGATACATATATCACAGGCTGGAGATAGGCAGAATATATATATATATTTGTATATGTAGAAGTATAGTATATAATTCCCAGGCACTCCATTCTCTCCATTCCTTTCCATGTCGGGGGGGATATATTACATGGGGTTATATGTGAGGTTATATGTGGGGGTTACATGTTGGGGTTATATCATATTCGTCTACATTGAAGAATATAAAAACTGATGATGTCATATAGGTCCAGGCTGGGACAGACAAATCCCTTGGAGGGACAGTTGCATGGGACGCCCCGCTGTCAGATTTCCCCCTCCCCTGGGGACACACAAACCATGGGAAAGTCAGTTTCCAGCGCTGTCATCAAGCAATGAGGTGCAATGAGTCAGACGTTATCCCACTGTGTTGGAATGTCACACACACGGAGCTGAGACAGGGGCCAAAAATTAAGGGGGGGGGGGAGATGTGCAAAGTCAGTGTCCAATCAGGAGAGGCCTGGGGGTGGGAAACACAAAGCACTCGGCTGAACCAAACCCTAAAATGTCACTAGACGTCTCAATTCAGCAACAATAAAGGCAAATTGCTGTCGTTTCATCCCCAGCAAGCAAATAGCACAGTCTCACATCTGCACTCAATAGGCCACATCTGGGAAGGTGCACTACAACTCCCAGCAACTGAGGGCCCCCAGCGACTGTGGCTGGAGGTCTCCTTGTTGGATAATCAAACTGTAGATAAATACTTAAACAGTAACTTACAAGCTGTACTCTTGCCAAGGACATTGTGCGCCCCTGTTTATTACTCAATATCCCCAGATGCCAAACAACAGGATCCCAGGGAAGCCGAGGTCTCGGCAGGGCACAGAGGAATTTATCAACATTATTTATTATTCTGAGCTGAAATTGGGCGCATTTCAAGTTTCTGTTGGAGAAATAACTGGTTTTATCTAATTAGGTGGTACGGTCCCATGACCTGCTCAAATTAATCATTCTAATCATTCAGGCTACAATCAACTCACTGCTTGCCATTGTCCACACTTTGCCTGGGAGTGGGTGCAGGGAGTCATACTTACCTACAACTGAACAAGGGTCACTCTCCCCATATTATGTCTTACTGTCTCCATCTTGCTCTACTGTCTCAATCTTCCCCTACTGTCTGCATCTTGCCCTACTGTTTTTGTCTTGACCTACTGTCTCCATCTTGCCCTAATGTCTCCATCTTGCCCTACTGTCTCCATCTTGCCCTACTGTCTCCGTCTTTCCCTACTGTCTCCATCTTGCTCTACTGTCTCAATCTTCCCCTACTGTCTCCATCTTGCCCTACTGTTTTTGTCTTGACCTACTGTCTCCCTCTTGCCCTACTGTCTCCATATTGTTCTACTGTCTTCATCTTGCTCTACTTGCTCCATCTCACCATAATGTTCTGTCTCAATCTACTATTTCCATCTTGCCTACTGTCTCATTCTTGCTCTGCTGTCTCCATCTCACCCTACTGTCTCCATCTTGCCCTACTGTCTCCATCTTGCCCTACTGTCTCCATCTTGTCCAACTGTCTCCATCTTGTCCTACAGTCTCCATCTTGTCCTACTGTCTCCATCTTGTCCTACTGTCTCCATCTTGTCCTACTGTCTCCATCTTGTCCTACTGTCGCCATCTCGTCCCTACTGTCTCCTTCTTGTCCTACTGTCTCCATCTCACCCTTCTGTTTCCATCCTGCCCTTCCGTTTCCATCTTCTCCTACTGTCTCCATTCTCCTGTCTCCAGTCCTAATATCTCTATCTTGCCCAACTGTCTTCCTCTTGCCCTACTGTCTCCATCTCACTCTACTTTCTCCATCTTGTCCTACTGTCTCCATCTTATCATACTGTCTCCCTCTTGCCCTACTGTCTCCATTTTGCCCTACTGTCTCCATCTTGCTCTACTGTCTCTATCTTCTACTGTCTCCATTCAGTCTTAATGTCTTCATCAGGACCAACTGTCTTCCTCTTCTCCTTCTGTATCCATCTTGCCCTACTGTTTGTATCTTTTTCTACTGCATTCATCTTACCCTACTGTCTCCATCTTGTCCTACTGTCTCCATCTTGCCCTACTGTTTCCATCTTACCCTACTGACTCCATCTTACCCTACTGTCTCCATCTTGTCCTACTGTCTCCATCTTGCCCTACTGTCTCCATCTTACCCTACTGACTCCATCTTGCCCTACTGTCTCCATCTTGCCCTACTGTCTCCATGTTGTCCTACTGTCTCCATCTTGCTCTACTGTCTCTATCTTCTACTGTCTCCATTCAGTCTTAATGTCTTCATCAGGACCAACTGTCTTCCTCTTCTCCTTCTGTATCCATCTTGCCCTACTGTTTGTATCTTTTTCTACTGCATTCATCTTACCCTACTGTCTCCATCTTGTCCTACTGTCTCCATCTTGCCCTACTGTTTCCATCTTACCCTACTGACTCCATCTTACCCTACTGTCTCCATCTTGTCCTACTGTCTCCATCTTGCCCTACTGTCTCCATCTTACCCTACTGACTCCATCTTGCCCTACTGTCTCCATCTTGCCCTACTGTCTCCATGTTGTCCTACTGTCTCCATCTTGCTCTACTGTCTCTATCTTCTACTGTCTCCATTCAGTCTTAATGTCTTCATCAGGACCAACTGTCTTCCTCTTCTCCTTCTGTATCCATCTTGCCCTACTTTCCCTACTCTTTCTGTCTTGTTCTACTGTCTCTATCTTGCCATAAATGTCAGCCTTGTCCTACCCTCTTCAACTTGTCCTTCTGTCTCCACCTTCCCTTAAAGGCTCCATATTGGCCTATTGTCCTTGTTCTACCGTCTTCACCTTGATATCCTATAACTATTATCTCCATTGCATTCACCTACTGCGTCTGTCCAGTAGGACCCCACTTTATGAGGAGCTGAAGCTGTCACCCCTAAACCACAGGTAACTAATTAGACATATAATATTACGTGAAGGAATACAGTCACCCAAAGTCATGGGGCAGTATGAGTCTTGCTAATGAGGTTGGAATAAGGTGGATATAAGAGAAATTTCAGAGCACACTGACAGCCCTAGATATAAAGGCCGAGTTGCACTGCATGCTGGGAATTATGAAATCATTCCCTTCAGGCAACTTTAGGGGCCAAATGTCATTTGTGAATCTGCAGAATCAATGATCGGGTTGTAGTTGAGTAACAGTTGGGTACAGAATAGGTTGGAAATCTGTGGTTAATATACGATTTTATGTCTATACTCCACTATACTCTATACTTCACTGTCTGGGGCCCCTGTGCTGACAAGGATCCTGGGGGGCCGCACAAAGAGTGAATGAGAATTAAGGGACCTACCTGGGAGCCTCTGGATCCGTGCTTGTGTTCCCATTCTGAATGGCCCATTAGCTGCAGAGAGAAAGAGAGAACCTGTGCATTAGTGGAGTTTTAATTAAGTATTTCAGCTGCTGCCTAGTTGCTGGGGCCCTCCTTACCCTAGCAACCAAGGATTCATCTGACTGGTGAAGGGTCAATAGCAAGAAGAAATGCAACTAGTACTTGTCCCTGTCTGTGTTAGACATATGTTAATTACAGGGAAAACTTTGCCTTTATTATACTAATCTGTGCCTTCATCAGGGCCCTGCAGTTATGGAGTTAAACCTAAAGACTGGGCAGGAGCCTATAGGGAGCCATAAGTCTAACAGCTTGGGCACTTATAGGGTTAAGAGACAGTCAGGCACTTTATCTACGTGACGCCCGCGTTTATCAAGCAGCCAGGAAAGAGCGCAGTAAATATTCCCCCAGGAAGCAGCGCTCTGCCATCGACTCACAAAATCCATAGGAAAACATTCCCCGCCCCCTCCCAGAGCCCAAAGATAAGGGGGAATATTGATATGAAATGAGCTCCTCTGTAGGTTTCACACATGAGCAAGGAGCTGCCATGTTGCTGCCTATAGAGGCGTATAGTGTACAGCTCCGTTACAGCTCAGTACAACCTTAATCAATTGCTGGCTAATTAAGTTCCTAGAAAGAGGCAGGAAGGTCTGATTAATATCCAGAGGAAATCATTAACTAAACGAGCTCCGACCCACATGAACCGCAGCTGAACTGCTCTTCCCAATGACTGGCCAATACAGACATATATATATATATACCCCAACCCTATGGACTGCTCCACTGCACTCTCACAACCTCAGACACTCACTTACTCAACTACTTCTACACCTCTAACTGGATCCACTTATATGTAGGGACCCAGCAGAACCCACTGCCTTTCACCCAAAACTGGGCCCTGTTCTAAACAGGTTTGTTTAGAGTCACTTGGTGCTGAGCCTAAAACCTCCTAAATCTGCCACTTCAATCTGTCCTGAGGAAAAGGCATTCAGGGAAAATGGGACCAACAGATGAAACAGGAAATCTTAGTAAAGTTCTGAAGCAAGGGGAGTGTATTTCCTGGAACTTGTGCAACTGTCTCTACTTCCTTTCTATTTCCTGGTACTCATGTGACTGTCTCTACTTCCTTTGCACGGGGGAGTGTATTTCCTGGAACTTGTGCAACTGTCTCTACTTCCTTTCTATTTCCTGGTACTCATGTGACTGTCTCTACTTCCTTTGCACGGGGGAGTGTATTTCCTGGAACTTGTGCAACTGTCTCTACTTCCTTTCTATTTCCTGGTACTCATGTGACTGTCTCTACTTCCTTTGCACGGGGGAGTGTATTTCCTGGAACTTGTGCAACTGTCTCTACTTCCTTTCTATTTCCTGGTACTCATGTGACTGTCTCTACTTCCTTTGCACGGGGGAGTGTATTTCCTGGAACTTGTGCAACTGTCTCTACTTCCTTTCTATTTCCTGGTACTCATGTCATACCTCCCAACATTTTGGAAGTAAAAAGAGGGACAAAAAATTTTTTTCGGCATGTAGCGCAGCAATTTTTTGACCACACCCCTTTCTGTGGCCACACCCCCTAATTACCATGTTTGTTTTACAAAATTTGGCAGGTTATGAAAGTTTGAAAATATTTCTCCTTATCTAAACTGTGTTTTTGTGTCTCAAAATTGTTACAAAGTATCTTATTTGCACCTGTTAGCTGTTCTGGGCTCTCTGCTAAAAGCCAATTAAGTGAGAAACTTTGTTTCTTTTTCTGGCTGTTCAGTGCAGAGAAAAGAGGGACTTTCCAGTACAAATGAGGGACTGCAGGTTGAGCTGTCAAAAGAGGGACTGTCCCTCCGAAAAAGGGACAGTTGGGAGGTATGCTCATGTGACTGTCTCTACTTCCTTTGCACAGGGGAGTGTATTTCCTGGAACTTGTGCAACTGTCTCTACTTCCTTTCTATTTCCTGGTACTCATGTGACTGTCTCTACTTCCTTTGTATTTCCTGGTACTCATGTGACTGTCTCTACTTCCTTTGCATGGGGGAGTGTATTTACTGGAACTTGTGCAACTGTCTCTACTTCCTTTGTATTTCCTGTTACTCATGTGACTGTCTCTACTTCCTTTGTATTTCCTGGTACTCATGTGACTGTCTCTACTTCCTTTGCACGGGGGAGTGTATTTCCTGGTACTCATGTGACTGTCTCTACTTCCTTTGCACGGGGGAGTGTATTTCCTGGTACTCATGTGACTGTCTCTACTTCCTTTGCACCGGGGGAGAGTATTTCCTGGTACTCATGTGACTGTCTCTACTTCCTTTGCACAGGGGAGTGTATTTCCTGCTACTGGTGTGACTGTCTCTATTTCCTTTGCACAGGGGAGTGTATTTCCTGCTACTCGTGTGACTGTCTCTATTTCCTTTGCACGGGGGAGAGTATTTCCTGGTACTCATGTGACTGTCTCTATTTCCTTTGCACGGGGGAGAGTATTTCCTGGTACTCATGTGACTGTCTCTATTTCCTTTGCACGGGGGAGAGTATTTCCTGGTACTCATGTGACTGTCTCTATTTCCTTTGCACGGGGGAGAGTATTTCCTGGTACTCATGTGACTGTCGCTGTTTCCTTTTGCACGGGGGAGGGGCTCAGACTGGGGGCCAGCACCTCGCTGGTTAATATATAGGGCTGATCAGCAGATAAAATAGGGGAAGTGAATTAGCGGGCGATTTCCTAAGCAGGAGAAGTGATTGGTTTCTGCTTTGTGTCAGTGTCCCAGATACACAACCCCTCACTCTTGTCTCTGTGGCCCCCATACTCCTTAGTGGTGCTGGTGGGGCCCTTAGGGTCACCCCTTTCCTTTGCCTATGGATAAGGTTGAATAAGGGGGCCCCTGGGGATCTCCCTTGCTTATGATGTCCTGCTGGGGAAACAATCTTTATCGTTATTATTGTTATTAAAAGAGACACTGCAGAGGGCAAGGAATTATGTGGCCTATTGAGTGTAGGACACTGCCCTTTCTGTGCCGATTCCCCATTGACAAATGAATAATGTGTAAGTTTAGTTAAGTGATTGATTCATTTGAGGCCTTTCCTGTGAGGGAAGTGCAGATTCCTAAAGAGGAAGTGAGGAGTGCAAAGAAAACATCTTCCCGCCCCTGTCCAGCCTTTTTCTTCCCTGCACAACACAAGCACAAATGCAGCTGACACACAAAGCTGCCCGGGGAATGGATACAAATCACTTTATTACTAATAATTATTCAAATAATGGCCATTGTCATTATCAGTGGGGATTTGATACACACCTGGCTCAGGAGGGGTTAATACTGTGCAGTTGGGCAACCTCCCCACATAACTCCCAGCCCCCTCTGGCAGGATGGCAAGGCTCGTCTCACGCCTGCTGACAGTTAGTATAAGCACAGAGGGTGAGATATAAACCAAACTGCCATCCCACAGCACTGACACTTCACATCCACATGGCAGCTCCCGGCACCCATCACTCACAGTGACATCACTCTGGGATCACAAGTGGAAAATATTTATAGGTGCGTCGTTATAAAAACGCTCCCCCCCCTGCGCCCCGGACTGTAACGGGGGAAACCTGCCAGCGCCCGGCTCTGTGACACGTCTGATAACAAAACACTCGGCCCAGAGAATAATATTTAGCAGATACATTCTTTCCATTCACAGGAGGAATCCTCACTGACATGTGGGGTGGTCTCTAGGGGGTCACGGGCAACTGCCAAGGACCCCACATATAGTGCGAGACTCCTTCTCACAACAGCCCCTATAGGTACAGTAGAGCGTAGGACAACATGGAGACAGTAGGACAAGATGGAGACAGTAGGACAAGATGGAGACAGTAGGACAAGATGGAGACAGTAGAGCAAGATGGAGACAGTAGGACAAGATGGAGACAGTAGGACAAGATGGAGACAGTAGAGCAAGATGGAGACAGTAGGACAAGATGGAGACAGTAGGACAAGATGGAGACAGTAGGACAAGATGGAGACAGTAGAGCAAGATGGAGACAGTAGGACAAGATGGAGACAGTAGGACAAGATGGAGAAGGTAGGACAAGATGGAGACGGTAGGGCAAGATGGAGACAGTAGGAGAAGATGGAGACAGTAGGACAACATGGAGACAGTAGGGCAAGATGGAGACAGTAGGACAAGATGGAGACAGTAGGGCAAGATGGAGACAGTAGGACAAGATGGAGACAGTAGGACAAGATGGAGACAGTAGAGCAAGATGGAGACAGTAGGGCAAGATGGAGACAGTGGAGACGGTAGGGCAAGATGGAGACATTAGGGCAAGATGGAGACAGTAGAGCAAGATGGAGACAGTAGGACAAGATGGAGACAGTAGGGCAAGATGAAGACAGTAGGGCAAGATGGAGAACGTATGACAAGATGGAGACAGTAGGACAAGATGGAGACAGTAGGGCAAGATGAAGACAGTAGGGCAAGATGAGAACGTATGACAAGATGGAGACAGTAGGACAAGATGGAGACCGTAGGGCAAGATGAAGACAGTAGGGCAAGATGGAGAACGTATGACAAGATGGAGACAGTAGGACAAGATGGAGACAGTAGGACAAGATGGAGACAGTAGAGCAAGATGGAGACAGTAGGACAAGATGGAGACAGTAGGGCAAGATGGAGACAGTAGGACAAGATGGAGACGGTAGGGCAAGATGGAGACAGTAGGGCAAGATGGAGACAGTAGAGCAAGATGGAGACAGTAGGACAAGATGGAGACAGTAGGACAAGATGGAAACAGTAGGACAAGATGGAGGAGTAAGGTAAGCAAGAGGCTGTGGTGCTCTGTGCCAGTCTGTGCCCTTTCCATCTCTGGGATGTACAATTGTAATGGGATCCAAATCTCTTCACTCTAACCCCAATACAGCTTTATTGCTTATTTACTGCAGCCCTGTCTTGCTTTATGGTAGAGATTTAACACTGGAATGTAGCAAAGGTTTCCCGGATGACAGGGCATAGATTTACAGCACTGCAGCCTGGAGAGGAAGCTGAATAGGAAGACGGAACCAGACCCAAACCACATACATTTCTACCTAAAGGGCCCCGGTGACACACTAATGACTTTACTGATCCAATGGGGGGTCTATATAAGGCAATTAATAGTAGAAGTGTGAATGAGCCCCCGGCTGGTCCCCAATACCATAATATATAATATAATATATAATACAAATAATTCTCTATATAAAGAGTTGTTGGTGCGGAGCAGTGGCAGCGGCGCAGCATCTCCCAATAACCACAGTCATGTTAAACACATTGGCCGCCTTTCCGCACATTCCTGGCCGCTAAGGTAATGGGGCAAGCAGCCCACCCAGAAGGGCCCATTAATAAAACCTGCCTTGAAGGTGAATGTGGGCCCCCACTGTCCTCTCTCCCGTCCCCGGCTGGGGGGCAGCTGCTGTAGGAAATTTCGTATACGCCTTTTGTTTAACTTCTGCCCGAGCTGCTTTTCCCTTCCCGAGGAGACGAGTAGATGCGGCTCTAGTTCCCAGCACTTCTCTGAGGGATTGAAATATATAGACTTAAAGGGGAAATTCACCTAAAAAGCTGATGATAAAATGACAGTTTGCTGTGAGGCCCAGTAACTGCCTTGTGAGCAGGAATTCACTACTGGGTTCATGTCCAACCCTTGCAGGTGGTTGCTAGGGACCTTAGCAACCCTAAGGCGGGGCCCGATACCTCCTAACTGTCCCATTTTTCACTGGACAGTCCCAATTTTGACAGCTCAGCCAGCAGTCCCATGTTTGTTACTGAAATGTCCCAACTTTCTCTTTGAGAAAAAGGTAACAATGTTTCTAACCTAATTGGCTTTTGGCAAAGAGCCCCGAATAGATACTTAGATACTTTTGTAACAATATAAGATAAGCAGGTCTCCTGGGAGACTCGCAGCTTAAAGGGCAATTTACCTTCAATAGCAAAACTGTAATAACACATAAAAATCACAGAAATGTGTTCAAACTTTCATAAACCTGCCAAATTTTGTAAAATAGGTATGGTAATTAGGGGGTGTGGCCACAAAACGGGTGTGGCCACAAAATGTTGTCCCTCTGTTCTATTTCCTAAATGTTGGCAGGTATGCAATAGAATAAATGGAAAAACTGGATTATACTAAGAAAAACTCACAGACATTGAAAGGGGGGAAAAACTTCATATTTTGGGGCACCCCCCATTTATAAGCTGTTCCATTCCCAATGTGAGACTTGGCACCCTCCTCTCTGCCCAATCAACTTTACAGCATTGCCCCAATGTACCCCCTGCTACAGGGCACAATTCCCATGAGCCTGTGGGGCGGGAGTATTTACTACTGATCCAAGGAATTCTGAAATCCCCCGGCCGAGTCTTGTCATTCCTCATGGATTTATGGGAGACACTTGGGCGCTTTGATTACCCATAATAACCGGTGGCAGCACAGACACCCCGGGGGTAGACAAGTCCTTTATTTATACCCGGGCAATAGAGATTGTGCCAGGGCCCATGTGCTTTGTTGTATGAGGAGAGGGTTCCGGGCCCTATGGCTGTGCCAGTGCCACTGACAAGTGCCGGATCCGTTAACCACAGAACATTTGGACCTTTGTGTGAGTTGTAATTGTCACTGGGAATTCTGGGGTGAAAGGAGAATGGTTATGAGTTTGCCCCGCCCCCGAGGAGCTGTGTAATCGCTATGGTAAATGTGGGAGCGTTGCAAAGACAGATTCATTACCAAACAATGACTTCCCTGTAACCGGCTCCATTTATCTAGAATGATATGCACTAAGGTATGTGCCCAAATGCCTTTCTAAGGGGACACTGTAAATGGTGGGGCACTAATTGGTTCTGCTTGAACAACTAAAACAAAGGGCAAATATCTGCCCGGAGAGAGTGTGAGTCAATGCCACTCTGTACTGGGAGTCTGGGGCAGAAGTACAATGGGATAAATGATATTCTTATTTCATTGCTCCTTATAATTAACCTCACCAATAAGCACCTCAATAAGCATACTGAAACTCCTCCCACTGTATCTCTCAGCCAATCATAACCAACTCCAACCCACCATCGCAATAAATCAAACTCCCACAATAAACTCTCGCCCCTCAGATCCATGAGCAGAAACCTGGCCCGTTCCATCTCTAGGATCCGAACCTGAACATTCAACGTGTGACGTCACCCCAGTGATTTATGGGGAGCGGCGCCAATGTTTAGATTATTGAGAATTTACTGAGATTTCCAAAGTAAACTGATCCAACTTTGTTATGGTTTCTCCTCTTCAACAGTCATCACTCACCCGGGCACAGTCGCCCACAAACCAGCCCCCCATCTTTCCCCTGTCACCCCCATATCATATATGCACATAATGTAAGTGTATAATATATAGGCACAGCCCCCCATCTTTCCCCTGTCACCCCCATATCATATATGCACATAATGTAAGTGTATAATATATAGGCACAGTCCCCCATCTTTCCTCTGTCACCCCCATATCATATATGCACATAATGTAAGTGTATAATATATAGGCACAGCCCCCCATCTTTCCTCTGTCACCCCCATATCATATATGCACATAATGTAAGTGTATAATATATAGGCACAGCCCCCCATCTTCCCCTTGTCACCCCCATATCATATATGCACATAATGTAAGTGTATAATATATAGGCACAGCCCCCCATCTTTCCTCTGTCACCCCCATATCATATATGCACATAATGTAAGTGTATAATATATAGGCACAGCCCCCCATCTTTCCTCTGTCACCCCCATATCATATATGCACATAATGTAAGTGTATAATATATAGGCACAGCCCCCCATCTTTCCTCTGTCACCCCCATATCATATATGCACATAATGTAAGTGTATAATATATAGGCACAGCCCCCCATCTTTCCTCTGTCACCCCCATATCATATATGCACATAATGTAAGTGTATAATATATAGGCACAGCCCCCCATCTTTCCTCTGTCACCCCCATATCATATATGCACATAATGTAAGTGTATAATATATAGGCACAGCCCCCCATCTTTCCTCTGTCACCCCCATATCATATATGCACATAATGTAAGTGTATAATATATAAGCACAGCCCCCCATCTTTCCCCTGTCACCCCCATATCATATATGCACATAATGTAAGTGTATAATATATAAGCACAGCCCCCCATCTTTCCTCTGTCACCCCCATATCATATATGCACATAATGTAAGTGTATAATATATAAGCACAGCCCCCCCATCTTTCCTCTGTCACCCCCATATCATATATGCACATAATGTAAGTGTATAATATATAGGCACAGCCCCCCATCTTTCCTCTGTCACCCCCATATCATATATGCACATAATGTAAGTGTATAATATATAGGCACAGCCCCCCATCTTTCCTCTGTCACCCTCATATCATATATGCACATAATGTAAGTGTATAATATATAGGCACAGCCCCCCATCTTTCCTCTGTCACCCCCATATCATATATGCACATAATGTAAGTGTATAATATATGGGCACAGCCCCCCATCTTTCCCCGTCCCAGTGACACTTGTGGGCTGCTGACATTCAGTAAGTTTAATTAATGGAATAATCATGTTTTTGTGAGTGAGGGGCCCCGGACCCCAGTGGATTCTTCAAGCTGCCTGGAGCCACATTGTGCAGCATAAAGTGGAGGCGATGAATCGGCAGATACTGAATTTGCCTTTACATTGGGCTCTGTGCCCCCCTCTCCTGTGGGTCTTTCCCTGGCAGTGCGCTAGGCTATTTAACCCCTGAAGTGCCAAGCAATGAACTCTCTGATCTGTGCCCAGATGACTGGCAAGAAGTGGTAGAGCAAGAGGCCCGGCAGGGATAGGGGTATTACCCCGGTGAGGTTTAGTGTGGGGGGAGCAGAAAGTTCCACATAGATTTCTCCAAGTGTCAGTGACCATGTTGGGAAATGGCAGTTTGTAGCAGTGAGACGGGGGGGGGGGGTTTGAGCCTGGGAAAGGGAAGTGAGAGGAGCAGAGAGGGGCCCGTTGTGTCGGCAGTGAGAGTTCAGAGGGGCCCCTTCCCCCCCAGTCTCAGCAGCTGGAAGAGATTAGGCCTCAGTGACGCACGACTCTGGGCTCAAATCCCTGGAGTTTCCATGTTCTCTTGTGTCAGCGAAGAGCCAAGGGGGTAATTGCACGGAGGAAAGGGAAGCGCATGGGGGAGACCCAGGAATATATTCAATATCCACTGGGGGGGGGGGGGTGTTGGCTGTGTGACCCCTCCAGCTCTTCTGCCAGACATTTGGGAAAGTCTTGTTTCAATTCACAACAACTTCACCAGCGATTTTCTACATTCTGTTCCCAAATGACTTCTTTGCCACAAAATTCACTTCCTCAGCAAAACTCACGTATTTCCTCCCTGCACAACCTGTGCTCACAAACATCATTCTGTAATGACAAAATGGCTTTCCTTCTGGATCCACACAATGTATTCTGTACAGACAAATCCTTTTTTTGTATTCACAGAATGAAACATCAGATCCCAAAATATCAGTTGGACCTTCAGCCTGATTCCCCAATATCGGCAATTGATAAAACAGGCAACAACTGTATTTCCTGGTACTCGTGTGCCTGTCTCTACTTCCTTTGCACGAGGGGAGTGTATTTCCTGGTACTCGTATGCCTGTCTCTACTTCCTTTGCACGGGGGAGTGTATTTCCTGGTACTCGTGTAACTGTCTCTACTTCCTTTGCACGGGGGGAGTGTATTTCCTGGTACTCGTGTGACTGTCTCTACTTCCTTTGCACGGGGGGAGTGTATTTCCTGGTACTCGTGTGCCTGTCTCTACTTCCTTTGCACTGGGGAGTGTATTTCCTGGTACTCGTGTGACTGTCTCTACTTCCTTTGCACGAGGGAGTGTATTTCCTGGTACTCGTGTGACTGTCTCTACTTCCTTTGCACTGGGGAGTGTATTTCCTGGTACTCGTGTGACTGTCTCTACTTCCTTTGCACGAGGGAATGTATTTCCTGGTACTCGTGTGCCTGTCTCTACTTCCTTTGCACTGGGGAGTGTATTTCCTGGTACTCGTGTCCTTTGCACGAGGGAGTGTATTTCCTGGTACTCGTGTGACTGTCTCTACTTCCTTTGCACTGGGGAGTGTATTTCCTGGTACTCGTGTGACTGTCTCTACTTCCTTTGCACGAGGGAGTGTATTTCCTGGTACTCGTGTGACTGTCTCTACTTCCTTTGCATGGGGGAGTGTATTTCCTGGTACTTGTGTGACTGTCTCTCCTTCCTTTGCACGGGGGAGTGTATTTCCTGGTACTCGTGTGACTGTCTCTACTTCCTTTGCACGGGGGAGTGTATTTCCAGGTACTTGTGTGACTGTCTCTACTTCCTTTGCACAGGGGAGTGTATTTCCTGGTACTCGTGTGACTGTCTCTACTTCCTTTGCACAGGGGAGTGTATTTCCTGGTACTCATGTGACTGTCTCTGCTTCCTTTGCACAGGGGAATGTATTTCCTGGTACTCGTATGACTGTCTCTACTTCCTTTGCATGAGGGAGTGTATTTCCTGGTACTCATGTGACTGTCTCTACTTCCTTTGCATGGGGGGAGTGTATTTCCTGGTACTCGTGTGACTGTCTCTCCTTCCTTTGCACGGGGGGAGTGTATTTCCTGGTACTCATGTGACTGTCTCTACTTCCTTTGCACGGGGGAGTGTATTTCCTGGTACTCGTGTGACTGTCTCTACTTCCTTTGCACGGGGGGAGTGTATTTCCTGGTACTCGTGTGAATGTTTCTACTTCCTTTGCATGAGGGAGTGTATTTCCTGGTACTCGTGTGACTGTCTCTACTTCCTTTGCATGGGGAGTGTATTTACTGGTACTCATGTGACTGTCTCTACTTCCTTTGCACGGGGGATTGTATTTCCTGGTAGTCGTGTGACTGTCTCTACTTCCTTTGCACGGGGGAGTGTATTTCCTGGTACTCATGAGACTGTCTCTACTTCCTTTGCATGGGGGAAGTGTATTTCCTGGTACTCATGTGACTGTCTCTACTTCCTTTGCACGGGGGAGTGTATTTCCTGGTACTCGTGTGACTGTCTCTACTTCCTTTGCACGGGGGAGTGTATTTCCTGGTACTTGTGTGACTGTCTCTACTTCCTTTGCACGGGGGAGTGTATTTCCTGGTACACGTGTGACTGTCTCTACTTCCTTTGCACGGGGGAGTGTATTTCCTGGTACTTGTGTGACTGTCTCTACTTCCTTTGCACGGGGGAGTGTATTTCCTGGTACTCGTGTGACTGTCTCTACTTCCTTTGCACGGGGGAGTGTATTTCCTGGTACTCGTGTGACTGTCTCTACTTCCTTTGCACGGGGGAGTGTATAATGGGGTGGGAGGGCCAATGAAATGGTGCTAATATGGGATGGCAGTGTCCCTTTAAGAGATTGCCCTGACTGTGCAAAGCTGAGAGTTAATTACTGAATGTGGATAAAAAGGGAAAGTTGTGCGTTCGCTGCATCACTAATTGTTTCCCCAGATAATATTCCCGGGAGGGGAGGGATGAAGCAGAACTTTCCCTCCTTTCGGCTTCTCCTCCCAATAACCCACATTTTCTGGACAGTTTGAAACCAACTGGGAATTGTTTCTAATCGTAAGAATAAATCAAAGTCACAACTAAGGAATTTGCTCAGAAGTTGGGGAGGGAGAAATAACAAATAGTGACAATGTCCTGATTTCATTTAGTTGCCCAAAACATCAGCCCCCAACATCTTACTGTCTTTTTCCTAATGTCCCTACTTGCTCTGCCCTTCCCTTCCCTTATTGATACACTGCTGAGGTTAAAGGGCAACTAAAGCTTAACTAAAGAACTGGCCCATTAATACAACACATCATATTGTGCGGTTCTGTAACAGCCCAACGACCCACAGCCCTTTAGTAGGGAAAAAGATACTGTAAATATTATATATATATATAGATACAATATAACAGGCACAATATTCAGTATATATACACTATAACGAGTGCAATATACAGTATATAGATACAATATAACAGGCGCAATATTCAGTATATATACACTATAACGAGTGCAATATACAGTATATAGATACAATATAACCAGCAGAATGTACAGTATATATACACTATAACGAGTGCAATATACAGTATATAGATACAATATAACAGGCGCAATATTCAGTATATATACACTATAACGAGTGCAATATACAGTATATAGATACAATATAACAGGCGCAATATTCAGTATATATACACTATAACGAGTGCAATATACAGTATATAGATACAATATAACAGGCGCAGTATTCAGTATATATACACTATAACGAGTGCAATATACAGTATATAGATACAATATAACAGGCGCAGTATTCAGTATATATACACTATAACGAGTGCAATATACAGTATATAGATACAATATAACAGGCGCAATATTCAGTATATATACACTATAACGAGTGCAATATACAGTATATAGATACAATATAACAGGCGCAATATTCAGTATATATACACTATAACGAGTGCAATATACAGTATATAGATACAATATAACAGGAGTAATATTCAGTATATATACACTATAACGAGTGCAATATACAGTATATAGATACAATATAACAGGAGTAATATTCAGTATATATACACTATAACGAGTGCAATATACAGTATATAGATACAATATAACAGGCGCAGTATTCAGTATATATACACTATAACGAGTGCAATATACAGTATATAGATACAATATAACAGGCGCAATATTCAGTATATATACACTATAACGAGTGCAATATACAGTATATAGATACAATATAACCAGCAGAATGTACAGTATATATACACTATAACGAGTGCAATATACAGTATATAGATACAATATAACAGGTGCAATATTCAGTATATATACACTATAACGAGTGCAATATACAGTATATAGATACAATATAACAGGCGCAGTATTCAGTATATATACACTATAACGAGTGCAATATACAGTATATAGATACAATATAACCAGCAGAATGTACAGTATATATACACTATAATGAGTGCAATATACAGTATATAGATACAATATAACCAGCAGAATGTACAGTATATATACACTATAATGAGTGCAATATACAGTATATAGATACAATATAACCAGCAGAATGTACAGTATATATACACTATAACGAGTGCAATATACAGTATATAGATACAATATAACAGGAGCAATATTCAGTATATATACACTATAACGAGTGCAATATACAGTATATAGATACAATATAACAGGAGCAATATACAGTATATATACACTATAACGAGTGCAATATTTAGTATATAGATACAATATAACAGGAGCAATATTCAGTATACATACACTATAACGAGTGCAATATACAGTATATAGATACAATATAACAGGAGCAATATTCAGTATATATACACTATAACGAGTGCAATATACAGTATATAGATACAATATAACAGGCGCAGTATTCAGTATATATACACTATAACGAGTGCAATATACAGTATATAGATACAATATAACCAGCAGAATGTACAGTATATATACACTATAATGAGTGCAATATACAGTATATAGATACAATATAACCAGCAGAATGTACAGTATATATACACTATAATGAGTGCAATATACAGTATATAGATACAATATAACCAGCAGAATGTACAGTATATATACACTATAACGAGTGCAATATACAGTATATAGATACAATATAACAGGAGCAATATTCAGTATATATACACTATAACGAGTGCAATATACAGTATATAGATACAATATAACAGGAGCAATATACAGTATATATACACTATAACGAGTGCAATATTTAGTATATAGATACAATATAACAGGAGCAATATTCAGTATACATACACTATAACGAGTGCAATATACAGTATATAGATACAATATAACAGGAGCAATATTCAGTATATATACACTATAACGAGTGCAATATACAGTATATAGATACAAAATAACTGGCACAAGGTACATTATATCTTTAATCCCTCTTCTGAGGGCCCAGAACATTCCTTTCCTGTATATCTGTATATTTATAATTACGCATGTGGGTGGGAGCTGCCATACCAATATTTATCTTGTCACTCGGCTCCTGTGAAACAATGAGAATGTCGCCTGTCTCTAACCAAGGGGCATGAAATATCCTGACATGAAATAAAATGCAAACAACTCCCGACCGCACTTAGGGATTAATATTCCTCCTCAATCACTTTGTTTGTTGAACAAATATCTGCCCAGTGAGAGCGAAGAGCTGACCCCCCCCCCCCGCCAGACCTCCAATGTTTGTCACCAAATCTGCAAACACAGCAAATTGTACAGAAACACCGTCCCAAACAATTGTCACAATCTGAGCCCCACAAACACGCAACTGTCATCTGTTAATTCCAATAACACATCAGCTATTTAGTCTATTTATTCTGTCCCGAACTGAGATTTCTGCACTGCTGCTTCTGAATCATGAAACAATATAGCACAAGCTACTGGTTAACAACCGAGTTACTGACTCAGATCATGAGAAAGCGACAGACACAATGACAGTTACACAGAACTATAAACCCAGTGAGAATGAGGAATGAATGGATATTGGGAAGTTGTATCAGGAGTCAGAAGCAGCAGTGCAGAGAAGAGAAAGGGACAGACACAATGACAGTTACACAGAACTATAAACCCAGTGAGAATGAGGAATGAATGGATATTGGGAAGTTGTATCAGGAGTCAGAAGCAGCAGTGCAGAGAAGAGAAAGGGACAGACACAATGACAGTTACACAGAACTATAAACCCAGTGAGAATGAGGAATGAATGGATATTGGGAAGTTGTATCAGGAGTCAGAGGCAGCAGTGCAGAGAAGAGAAAGGGACAGACACAATGACAGTTACACAGAACTATAAACCCAGTGAGAATGAGGAATGAATGGATATTGGGAAGTTGTATCAGGAGTCGGAAGCAGCAGTGCAGAGAAGAGAAAGGGACAGACACAATGACAGTTACACAGAACTATAAACCCAGTGAGAATGAGGAATGAATGGATATTGGGAAGTTGTATCAGGAGTCAGAAGCAGCAGTGCAGAGAAGAGAAAGGGACAGACACAATGACAGTTACACAGAACTATAAACCCAGTGAGAATGAGGAATGAATGGATATTGGGAAGTTGTATCAGGAGTCAGAGGCAGCAGTGCAGAGAAGAGAAAGGGACAGACACAATGACAGTTACACAGAACTATAAACCCAGTGAGAATGAGGAATGAATGGATATTGGGAAGTTGTATCAGGAGTCAGAGGCAGCAGTGCAGAGAAAGGGACAGACACAATGACAGTTACACAGAACTATAAACCCAGTGAGAATGAGGAATGAATGGATATTGGGAAGTTGTATCAGGAGTCAGAAGCAGCAGTGCAGAGAAAGGGACAGACACAATGACAGTTACACAGAACTATAAACCCAGTGAGAATGAGGAATGAATGGATATTGGGAAGTTGTATCAGGAGTCAGAGGCAGCAGTGCAGAGAAAGGGACAGACACAATGGGAAGTTGATAGAAATCAGTTACCCAGAGATATCTAGTATAGGTCAATCTAAATCACTCTTCATTGATTACTCAGCAAGTCCAGTTGTTTTTAGATTGACCTATACTAGATATACCATGACCTGGATGAATGAAAATCTTTATAGTCATATTACCCAGAGATGTTGCTGCCCCTTTAAGGAAGATGTCGAGGGGAATATGGTTAATTGTTCTACTAATGAATTGTTCTTTATTATTTCCTGCTTTACTTCTGCAATATCCTGATGTACTAAGAACATGGAAAATGTGACTCATGCAGTGGGGGGGCAATAAGCGCATGGCGGCGAGAATGCGACTAACGACCAATGCAACGAGCGAAGGTTAATCACGTTTATTATCTCGGGCCATAAAACTGCAGAGAGGCCTCTCAGCCCCGTGTTGGTCACTTCCCTTATTTTTACTCAGGGTATATGAGTGCAAAGGTCCTTGCCCACAGAGCTAACGCTCAGATTGTGTCACATGGAACCAGCTCTGACAGGGACAGCAGATGAATAATAAGAGCAGGTGACAAGGACAGGGCCCCAGTGTGACTCTATAGACAGATACAATGGGGAAATGCAGGCATAGTGGCCCTGTGCTCGGGGCCCAGCATATCACTCATTACTGTGACTGTTCTTGAGCTAATCCTCACATAATGTCACCAGCAGATGGCGCTATAGTCTCTGACCCTGGAGGAGAGATCTCTGCTTGTGCTTATGAGAGGCAGTATGGCAGCTCCCAGCTTGGGGATATACACACAAAGCACAATCACTTAGGACAGGTCCTTCCCTATTATAGAGCAGACAGGGAGCTCAGGGAACACACGAGACTGCTGTGCTCACAAACAGCCATTCCAGGTAACGTTAAGAGCAAAATCTCCAGTTCTCCTCAAACCATGAATTTGGCTCTTCTAGAGTTCTGGATTGTCATGGAACCCCCCCCCCCGTACCAGGAAATACACTCCCCCGTGCAAAGGAAGTAGAGACAGTCACACGAGTACCAGGAAATACACTCCCCCGTGCAAAGCAAGTAGAGACAGTTACACGAGTACCAGGAAATACACTCCCCGTGCAAAGGAAGTAGAGACAGTCACACGAGTACCAGGAAATACACTCCCCCGTGCAAAGGAAGTAGAGACAGTCACATGAGTACCAGGAAATACACTCCCACGTGCAAAGGAAGTAGAGACAGTCACACGAGTACCAGGAAATACACTCCCCCGTGCAAAGGAAGTAGAGACAGTCACATGAGTACCAGGAAATACACTCCCCCGTGCAAAGGAAGTAGAGACAGTCACACGAGTACCAGGAAATACACTCCCCGTGCAAAGGAAGTAGAGACAGTCACACGAGTACCAGGAAATACACTCCCCGTGCAAAGGAAGTAGAGACAGTCACACGAGTACCAGGAAATACACTCCCCGTGCAAAGGAAGTAGAGACAGTCACACGAGTACCAGGAAATACACTCCCTGTGCAAAGGAAGTAGAGACAGTCACACGAGTACCAGGAAATACACTCCCCGTGCAAAGGAAGTAGAGACAGTCACACGAGTACCAGGAAATACACTCCCCGTGCAAAGGAAGTAGAGACAGTCACACGAGTACCAGGAAATACACTCCCCGTGCAAAGGAAGTAGAGACAGTCACACGAGTACCAGGAAATACTCTCCCTGTGCAAAGGAAGTAGAGACAGTCACACGAGTACCAGGAAATACACTCCCCGTGCAAAGGAAGTAGAGACAGTCACACGAGTACCAGGAAATACACTCCCCGTGCAAAGGAAGTAGAGACAGTCACACGAGTACCAGGAAATACACTCCCCGTGCAAAGGAAGTAGAGACAGTCACACGAGTACCAGGAAATACACTCCCCGTGCAAAGGAAGTAGAGACAGTCACACGAGTACCAGGAAATACCCTCCCCCGTGCAAAGGAAGTAGAGACAGTCACACGAGTACCAGGAAATAAACTCCCCTGTGCAAAGGAAGTAGAGACAGTCACACGAGTACCAGGAAATACACTCCCCCGTGCAAAGGAAGTAGAGACAGTGACACGTGTACCACGAAATACACTCCCCCGTGCAAAGGAAGTAGAGACAGTCACACAAGTACCAGGAAATACACTCCTCCGTGCAAAGGAAGTAGAGACAGTCACACGAGTACCAGGAAATACACTCCCCCCTGCAAAGGAAGTAGAGACAGTCACACGAGTACCAGGAAATACCCTCCCCCGTGCAAAGGAAGTAGAGACAGTCACACGAGTACCAGGAAATAAACTCCCCTGTGCAAAGGAAGTAGAGACAGTCACACGAGTACCAGGAAATACACTCCCCCATGCAAAGGAAGTAGAGAAAGTCAGATGAGTATCAGGAAATACACTCCCCCGTGCAAAGGAAGTAGAGCACCAGAAAATACATACCCTATCACATGTGTGCCAGGAGTTGTTGGTTAAACTGGGCGGGGCTAATTGCACCTGCAGTTTTTGGCCAGCAGCATTTTTATTGGTCACTTTCCATAGCAGTTTATTTCTAACAAACAATTATCCACTGAATAAACAGGATGGGGAGCTGTTGATTGTACAATATATGTGGCACAGTAAGAGTTAAACCAGTAGTAGAATTAGGGTTATGGCTCAGGACACGGCAGGAGAAATATTTCAAACATAGAAAAAAGAGTTCTCAGGCCAGTTCCCTATCTGCCCTTCTGCCCCGCCCCTGCCTTAAAGGGAACATGTAGGTTTGGGGGAGATAAGGCAGACGCCGCCTGTTCTGAGCTGATTAGCAAAGTTTTCTTCACTGACATTAAAAAAATACCTATCAATTCCCTGCCAGTCGTGTTACTGGTTCCCCTGCGCTGGTGAGATAGTGTCCCTCAGGCTCACGTGGCCCCAGTCAGTCATTTGGGGCCCATAACTGTAGGGGGAACACAGGCTATGTCTCCCCCTTACATTATGTCATATATCTGGGTCATGTCCTCCCCACTGGTTCCACCTGGTTACTATATGGTAATACCCTGCTGGGAGTTACAGTAGCCTTACAGTAGGAGTGCAGGAGCACATTATATCTGTGTATGATCTCTTACAATAAAGCCCTGCTGGGAGTTACAGTAGCCTTACAGTAGAGGAGCAGGAGCACATTATATCTGTGTATGATCTCTTACAATAAAGGCCTGCTGGGAGTTACAGTAGCCTTACAGTAGGGGAGCAGGAGCACATTATATCTGTGTATGATCTCTTACAATAAAGCCCTGCTGGGAGTTACAGTAGCCTTACAGTAGGGGAGCAGGAGCACATTATATCTGTGTATGATCTCTTACAATAAAGGCCTGCTGGGAGTTACAGTAGCCTTACAGTAGGGGAGCAGGAGCACATTATATCTGTGTATGATCTCTTACAATAAAGGCCTGCTGGGAGTTACAGTAGCCTTACAGTAGGGGAGCAGGAGCACATTATATCTGTGTATGATCTCTTACAATAAAGGCCTGCTGGGAGTTACAGTAGCCTTACAGTAGGGGAGCAGGAGCACATTATATCTGTGTATGATCTCTTACAATAAAGCCCTGCTGGGAGTTACAGTAGCCTTACAGTAGAGGAGCAGGAGCACATTATATCTGTGTATGATCTCTTACAATAAAGCCCTGCTGGGAGTTACAGTAGCCTTACAGTAGAGGAGCAGGAGCACATTATATCTGTGTATGATCTCTTACAATAAAGGCCTGCTGGGAGTTACAGTAGCCTTACAGTAGGGGAGCAGGAGCACATTATATCTGTGTATGATCTCTTACAATAAAGGCCTGCTGGGAGTTACAGTAGCCTTACAGTAGGGGAGCAGGAGCACATTATATCTGTGTATGATCTCTTACAATAAAGGCCTGCTGGGAGTTACAGTAGCCTTACAGTAGGGGAGCAGGAGCACATTATATCTGTGTATGATCTCTTACAATAAAGGCCTGCTGGGAGTTACAGTAGCCTTACAGTAGGGGAGCAGGAGCACATTATATCTGTGTATGATCTCTTACAATAAAGCCCTGCTGGGAGTTACAGTAGCCTTACAGTAGGGGAGCAGGAGCACATTATATCTGTGTATGATCTCTTATAATAAAGCCCTGCTGGGAGTTACAGTAGCCTTACAGTAGGGGAGCAGGAGCACATTATATCTGTGTATGATCTCTTATAATAAAGCCCTGCTGGGAGTTACAGTAGCCTTACAGTAGGGGAGCAGGAGCACATTATATCTGTGTATGATCTCTTACAATAAAGCCCTGCTGGGAGTTACAGTAGCCTTACAGTAGGGGAGCAGGAGCACATTATATCTGTGTATGATCTCTTATAATAAAGCCCTGCTGGGAGTTACAGTAGCCTTACAGTAGGGGAGCAGGAGCACATTATATCTGTGTATGATCTCTTACAATAAAGGCCTGCTGGGAGTTACAGTAGCCTTACAGCAGGGGAGCAGGAGCACATTATATCTGTGTATGATCTCTTACAATTAAGCCCTGCTGGGAGTTACAGTAGCCTTACAGTAGGGGAGCAGGAGCAGTTTTCAGAGTAAAATAACCCCTGATCCTTGGAAAGTGGTTCCTCTGCTTTATCTCAGCCAATGAAAGGTTATAAACAATCCATGGGGAATGTTTTATACACGGGGAGTGGTAGTATAACTATAAATCACAACAACCATCAGCCGACTGCTCCTGGGGCCACAGAGTTTGGCTAAACAGCCCCAATAAATCCATCTGATTCCAAAGCAAATACACCATAAATCAGCCGCAAATCAGTATCCATGGGCCTGTGCTCACTGCTTGTATTGAGGGCCAATGTGTGATATGTGGGGCCCCAGCCCTGAGTTGTTAGTGAAGAGCTGAGAATTGCAGGTAAATAACAATCCCTAGACCAGTGATCCCCAACCAGCAGCTCGTGAGCACAATGTTGCTCCCCAACCCCTTGGATGTTGCTCTCAGGGTCCTCAAAACAGGGGCTTATATTTGAATTCCAGGCTTGGAGGCAAGTTTTAATTGTATAAAAAGTAAGTATAGTGCCAAGTAGAGCTTCCTATAGGCTGCCAGTACACATAGGGGTTACCAAATAGCCAATCACAGCCCTTATTTGGCACCCAAGGGACTTTTAAATGCTGGTGTTGCTCCCCAACTCTTTTTACATTTGAATGTGGCTCACGGGTAAAAAAGGTTGGGGACCCCTGGGTTAGAGGAATGGCCCCACAGAAAATTCATTTTAGGGCCCCAACATATCCACAGATTGTCCTGTTTGAGCAATGATGGGGTACAGACGTTGGGGGGACAATGGGAAGAGAAGCAGAGACACCCGTGGGTGCAGGGGGGCAGTTGAGAGGCAAGTGGCGCAGGGTCTGGTGAGGTCGGGAGTCTGTTTATTGTACCAGCGGCGGCTGCAAGACATACAAAGTGGCTGTTGCTTTAACCTTTCCTGGCACAGAGCTGCCCATTCATTGCTATATAGAGACTCAGCTCTGTGCCCACTAATCACTCTATGGCTTTGCTGCCAGTTATGTTACACAATGCAGCCTGTTGGACTACAACTCCCACAATCCCCAGATAACAAGCAAAAGAGCACATCATGATACACCATTCACTGCTGGCTAAGCCCCCCACGTTTCAACACAGGAGAACTGCTGGGAGTCAGAGGGAATGCTGGGAGTTACAGGGATTGTCCTCTCCATAACAGAACAGAACGTCGGTCCCATACAGCGTATATAACAGAACCGTGAGACCGTCAGTCCCATACAGCGTATATAACAGAACCGCGAGACCGTCGGTCCCAATACAGCGTATATAACAGAACCGCGAGACCGTCGGTCCCATACAGCGTATATAACAGAACCGCGAGACCGTCGGTCCCATACAGCGTATATAACAGAACCGCGAGACCGTCGGTCCCATACAGCGTATATAACAGAACCGCGAGACCGTCGGTCCCATACAGTGTATATAACAGAACCGCGAGACCGTCGGTCCCATACAGCGTATATAACAGAACCGTGAGACTGTCGGTCCCATACAGCGTATATAACAGAACCGTGAGACTGTCGGTCCCATACAGTGTATATAACAGAACTGTGAGACTGTCGGTCCATACAGTGTAGGAATACGGCGTATATAACAGACTGTCGGTCCCATACAGTGTATATAACAGAACCGCGAGACCGTCGGTCCCATACAGCGTATATAACAGAACCGTGAGACTGTCGGTCCCATACAGCGTATATAACAGAACCGTGAGACTGTCGGTCCCATACAGTGTATATAACAGAACTGTGAGACTGTCGGTCCATACAGTGTAGGAATACGGCGTATATAACAGACTGTCGGTCCCATACAGTGTATATAACAGAACCGTGAGACTGTCGGTCCCATACAGTGTATATAACAGAACCGCGAGACTGTCGGTCCCATACAGTGTATATAACAGAACCGTGAGACTGTCGGTCCCATACAGCGTATATAACAGAACCGTGAGACTGTCGGTCCCATACAGTGTATATAACAGAACCGCGAGACTGTCGGTCCCATACAGTGTATATAACAGAACCGTGAGACTGTCGGTCCCATACAGCGTATATAACAGAACCGTGAGACTGTCGGTCCCATACAGTGTATATAACAGAACCGTGAGACTGTCGGTCCCATACAGTGTATATAACAGAACCGTGAGACTGTCGGTCCCATACAGTGTATATAACAGAACCGTGAGACTGTCGGTCCCATACAGTGTATATAACAGAACCGTGAGACTGTCGGTCCCATACAGCGTATATAACAGAACCGTGAGACTGTCGGTCCCATACAGCGAATATAACAGAACCGTGAGACTGTCGGTCCCATACAGTGTATATAACAGAACCGTGAGACTGTCGGTCCCATACAGTGTATATAACAGAACCGTGAGACTGTCGGTCCCATACAGCGTATATAACAGAACCGTGAGACTGTCGGTCCCATACAGCGAATATAACAGAACCGTGAGACTGTCGGTCCCATACAGCGAATATAACAGAACCGTGAGACTGTCGGTCCCATACAGCGAATATAACAGAACCGTGAGACTGTCGGTCCCATACAGCGAATATAACAGAACCGTGAGACTGTCAGTCCCATACAGTGTATATAACAGAACTATGAGACTGTCGGTCCCATACAGTGTATATAACAGAACCGTGAGACTGTCGGTCCCATACAGTGTATATAACAGAACCGTGAGACTGTCGGTCCCATACAGCGAATATAACAGAACCGTGAGACTGTCGGTCCCATACAGCGAATATAACAGAACCGTGAGACTGTCGGTCCCATACAGCGAATATAACAGAACCGTGAGACTGTCGGTCCCATACAGCGAATATAACAGAACCCCCACACTCACAGCTTCCCCTGCTTCTCTCTCCTTTTAGGAAATAGGGAACCGGATCCCTTTAAGGATTTTCTGTGCCACTTGCAGGACCCAATGAGATCCCGGGAACAGACGGATTCATCTCCAGTTTTTTCCATTTTGAAACAATTCGTTCCCTTTTTCCAGAGCCGGACATTTGTGTTGGACGCATTTCAAGGGCAACTAATATTTTCTCACATGGGCTGACGCTCGAATGTGAATGTTTAATGGAAGAAGCAGATCTATTGGTCTCTCACTGGCACTTATTTATCCATGACAAAATGCCACATTGTGCTGCCATTCAGGGCCGCCAGTTGGATAATAACTCCCTGCTACTTTGCAGCTACTGACGCACATTGTGCCATCAGGCATTCGGCACAGGAATGGATTTTTGGGGCGCTAGATACGCTATTGATTGTATCGGCACACGAGGACAAGGGCAGTTTTAGGGTCAGTTATATAAAGAGAAAAAAAGGATTTAGACTTACAGTTTCTACTCACTGTATAAACTACATTTCCCAGCAGCCTCTGCCATTTGCTGTCTACCATTTTCTATTTGGCAAAGGTTGCTGGAAGTCCAACATCCCCACAGAGCTTACACTCAAACCGCTTACATCAGCTGAGACAGAAAAGATGTGCCCAAAGAATTTGCCTCATTAATTAGAATTAGGGTGACCCTAAGAAACTGAGGGGTCCAAGTCCTGTTATCCAGTGCGGGGCCCCTGATCAATAAGCTGAGGATTCTGTCCCAGGGCCCCATCATTAACATCGGGGGGCTAGGGCAGCTGCTCCAAATTGTCAGCTCTGTGCGCAAGTCCAGTGATGTAGATTCTACACATTGTACCCCAGCCAGGGGCCCCTCTAGTGCTGAACCCAAAACTAAATCTGACCATAAATGCGGGATGAGAGTGGGGTGACGCGGCTTTAAGAGTCGCTATTGGCTATGGGAGCCCCCCACAACTGTCAGCTCCCCCCCCCAGACTGGCAGTTGCTGATTCAGCAGGAAAAGGAAACACAGAGGGGGGATTATTATTGGGGCCGAGGCAAAAGTCCAAGACAAACAGAGGAGGCAGGAAAGCAGGATCCGTTCCCTATTTCACTCCCCCTTGTAATAAAACCCACCAATAAATAGAAATGAAAGTTACATGAGCAGTAAACATGCCCCCCCCCCCCCCGGCCAACACACATTCAGGAATAGAAATATCTTTTATGAGTGTTCAAAAAAAATACACAGAATTCCGTGAAAAAGGAGCCGAACCCTGGGGCTTTGGCCTATACCCCCCCCCCCCAGTTCCTGGTCAATTCAAAAATAACTGTATGGGGTCATTTTGTTTCATTTGCTGAATTCTGCTGTTTGTTTATGCAGAGCTCGTTGCTCTCCGTTTATATATATATATATATATATATATATGTGTGTATAGCACCCCAATAACTAAATCCTCCTCCAATTAGAATCATCCCTATAATCCAATATACTGAGACAACTGGGCATGTGCCAATATGGCAACATCACAAGGGGACTGGGGGCTTCCAGCACTACAAGAAATGTCTTTATTGCCCCCCGATGATTGGAACAATCCAATAACAGCTATGGGGGGGCTTTGAGAAACTTTTACTGTGCACTGTTGCTTTAAGAATCCATCTGTGCCACTGCTGAACGGCATCCAGTTTCCAAAGGACAAAGGAGATTGTGTGCAAAGCTGAATCTGTTGGCACTAACTGTCAGAACTGGAGAATAAACTGTCCATTCCCCTCTTCATATTCTCCTTTCACTAAAGCAAAGGATAACGGGGCCCTATGGGTATCAGAGAGGGGCCAATAAGGGGGACCCTATGGGTATCAGAGAGGGGCCAATAAGGAAGACTAAGCAGATCAGAAGAAACAAAACCACAGCACATGACAGTTGCTTATAGGAATTGTTTCACAGATCAATAATCCTGAATTAATGAGACACACGGACACTTGGAACTTTCCCAAAATCCTCTCAATATCTCTGTGTTTTCATTAGCCGGGGGGGGCCCCCCAGGCAGAGCTACAACCCTCCCCTCATTTCCACAATAATATTAATCACGTTGTAATTATGAGGCCGAACGTCAATCCCACTGTCCCAGCTGCCAACATTGCGCTGACAGTTGCAGAAAAACTCCATTCTCCTCCCAGATTCCCGGGACACAAGTCGCCTGCAGGAATCCCACCGGTCCCTCTACCCCCCGGCCTGCTGGCACCCCCACCCCGGGTAATACTGACAGAACTGACGCTTGGCCAGGGAGCTGGCAGTTGGTTGGGGGGAGGGATACAATAAGGAAAATTCTTCTGCTCTTTATTAGCAACTAATTACCCCCTGCATTGGGCCAAATCCAGTCTCTAGGAACCAGTTACCCCCTTCATAGGGAAATGTCTTGTCTTTACCTTCTAATTACCCCCTGCCCCTGATTTCAGCCAATGGGATCACTTCTATTTATGAAGTGAATTTTATTTGTGCGAATGAGAAACTGTATAAGAAACAATTCATTCATTTCCTTTCTGATCAGTAACCAATCAGATCCCTGTTGGGTATTTTGCACTAACAAGCCAATCACAAAACCCCTCTATTGAATCCCATGATGCTCTGTGCACCCAGACATTGGGAGCCGTTCCCAGACTCACTAATCAATGGAGGAGAACTTTCCCCTTGGCATCAGGAGTGGCAGGAGCAAGAGAAAGGTCATGTTTATGGATAAATATTTTCACTGGGATTTGCTCGGGCAGCAAATGGGAACAAGATGAGCCGAGTGTGTAACACGACCCTCAATAATAACCGTGTGTGTTATCCCTAGCAACCACTTCCTCCTGACGCCCAATCCATATGGAAAGTTGGGAGCAACACTGGGAATGGATATTCTGCCTCCACTTATCCACTTACCTACTAATCCCACTGGGAAAGGGTATCAACTGACTGTATAAAAGTAACACCTTCCTAATTACCCCCCAGCACAACCACCGCCTAATGTGCAAGATGGAGACAGTAGGACAAGATGGAGACAGTAGGACAAGATGGAGACAGTAGGACAAGATGGAGACAGTAGGACAAGATGGAGACAATAGGACAAGATGGAGACAGTAGGGCAAGATGGAGACAGTAGGACAAGATGGAGACAGTAGGTAAAGATGAAGACAGTAGGGCAAGATGGAGACAGTAGGACAAGATGGAGACAGTAGGGCAAGATGGAGACAGTAGGACAAGATGGAGACAGTAGGACAAGATGGAGACAGTAGGACCAGATGGAGACAGTAGGGCAAGATGGAGACAGTAGGACAAGATGGAGTCAATAGGACAAGATGGAGACAGTAGGACAAGATGGAGACAGTAGGACAAGATGGAGACAGTAGGGCAAGATGGAGACAGTAGGGCAAGATGGAGACAGTAGGACAAGATGGAGACAGTAGGACCAGATGGAGACAGTAGGGCAAAATGGAGACAGTAGGGCAAGATGGAGACAGTAGGACAAGATGGGGACAGTAGGGCAAGATGGAGACAGTAGGACAAGATGGAGACAGTAGGGCAAGATGGAGACAGTAGGGCAAGATGGAGACAGTAGGGCAAGATGGAAACAGTAGGACAAGATGGAGACAGTAGGTAAAGATGAAGACAGTAGGGCAAGATGGAGACAGTAGGACAAGATGGAGACAGTAGGACAACATGGAAGACAGTAGGGCAAGATGGAGACAGTAGGACAAGATGGAGACAGTAGGACAAGATGGAGACAGTAGGGTAAGATGGAGACAGTAGGACAAGATGGAGACAGTAGGACAAGATGGAAACAGTAGGACAAGATGGAGACAGTAGGGCAAGATGGAGACAGTAGGGCAAGATGGAGACAGTAGGGCAAGATGGAGACAGTAGGACCAGATGGAGACAGTAGGGTAAGATGGAGACAGTAGGACAAGCTGGAAGACAGTAGGGCAAGATAAAGCTAACAGATCACTACCTGCACCATATATTGTGAATATGACATAAAGTACTGCACTGGCAGGGTCGGACTGGGCCAGGTCTGCTCTCATGACCTTCTGCCTCCTCAAAGTTGAAAGAAGGAGGTAAGTTAATACAATGAAAGTGATGTGACTTGATGTAATGAGATGGGCATGGCGTGGGGGGATGTTGGTGGCTGTGAGCAGTGCTACCTGCCCCTGTTGAACAGCTGCTCTGAGCATTGGGGAGGTACCTGCCCCGCATGATGTGCCTACACTGTAGGTGCTCAATGATGCACCAACCTACAACTGATGTAAAGGTAAGTACTTCCCCTCTGCCGCCGTTGCAAAAAGGAACGTTGTCCTCTCAAAATGCCGAATTTGACCAAATCACAGACGAGCGGCGGCCCAGGCAGAGCAATTAGGGAAGAGAGAGGAGAAACAGATGCTCACAATCTAATTACACTAAACGACCTGCAGACGTTTGAGAGGAGCTGAGGGGCTGCACCAGGCCACCCCCCCCCCCCTCGACCTGAAAGGCTGATTCACTAATTGCTGACGATTGTGCGGTTTGTCATGTTTGAACCCCACCGTGACGCTGTCGGATAAAGCAATAAGGCCCCCCCAGCTGGACACTATCAGACCCACAGCCTTCCGTCACTGCCAATAAACTGCACCTGCAACTGCCAATTCCAGATCTTTGGTGGCAGCTGAGGGGCAATTATTCCTTTTTTAAAGGGAAGGACTGCCCCCAGAGGCTGCCCAGTCATTATATGAACATGCTAATTACTTCCTGAGCTAATTAGTCCAATACCCGCTACACGACTAATACACAACTATTAGGAAGGTTGTCCCTAAACTGGCCCACTCCTCTCTGCAACTGCCACCCAGTGGGTGACCCAGTCAGTGTGAGAGTGAGGAGCAGGTATTCTCCCCAGTTCAGCAATGCTCCAGACCCCCCAGGGGCAATTCCAGGATTTATTCCCCAGTCATCGTGTCCAGGCAGGAAAGAAAGAGACTCCAGAGATTGTGACCCCACAGGGCTGTCTCTCCGCACATTGGAAATGGCTTGGGGGCCTCTGCTCATTAGGCTCCAGTTATGCCCCCACCCTGGTAGGAATGTGGGAATGTTTTACTGCCCTTACAGTGTGGGGGGGGAGCAGAATCCCATCAGCCTCATCAGTGGCTCCTACTGAGATGTGACCCTATGTAACACTTACTAAACCAGCGCCTGTCTCTTTAAATAACTAACGAGGTGTAACTCAGTAAGTGACATGAAACATTACCCAATCGGAATCCAAACCCTAATTTGCATATTCAGATCAGAGAAAAATGACTAATTCAGTTGTCTGGACAGTAACATGAGTTGAATTGAGTGGAATGTGAATGGCGCAGGATTGGGTGAGGGTGGAACAGGCCGGGTGCCAGGATTGCTGGGAATTCCGCACATAAACACATGGCACAGATGTTCCCCTATAGGAGCTTCATTACATCCCGGGAAGGTGCTTCACTCCCACGTAGCTGCACTGCTGGGAACGACTCCTCAACACCCAGGCACAGTCTGATAAACACCAGTCTCATTATTCCCAAAGGCAACACAACCAATCAAGTACATTATACACTGACACCCTAATTAACCCCTTTCTACGTGCCGGGGCCCCAAACACTGCCCGGACAATTCTGAGACAGCTGCTGCTTGGGGGGCAGAATGGAAGCTCATTAGTTGGCAAGTGGGGGGCAGAATGGAACCAGTTAAGCTCATTAGTTGGCAAGTGGGGGGGCAGAATGGAACCAGTTAAGCTCATTAGTTGGCAAGTGGGGGGGCAGAATAGAACCTTTAAAGCTCATTAGTTGGCAAGTGGGGGGCAGAATGGAACCAGTTAAGCTCATAAGTTGGCACATGGGGGGGGGGAGTGAGGAATTTGTTCCTGTGAGCAATGGGTTAAGGAGGGCTGAGTGCAGGAAGGTGCTAAGGGGTCGGTCCCAATATGGTCACCTATTGCCCCCTGCGTGGGCTCACTGTATTAATTAGTCACCCCCCCACGAGCACTTCCATCATTCAATAAGAGAGTTGAGAATGAGTGCAAGCTCTTGGGGCATCTCCTATTTGGTGTGAGAAGGAAGAGGCCAGTGCCAGGGATCACCCAGTGGTTGTGCCATTTTCACACTCAGTTGTGTCACAAGTACAACACAAACACCATTAGATGAAAGGGAACCTGCTGACTTGTGCCCACCGGGGGTCCTGCTACTCGACATCTATTTGTTTGTTTTGTGCTGAACCTCCGCTCCGGCCAATTGACGTCACTCCCTGTGACCCTCTAGTGACTGGCAGCTCTTGGATCCTCATTGTGTTGCTATTGGCTCGGCCAAGTGGATCTAGAGCCAAACTCTGTCGCATTTGTTTGAGCTGAGGGTCCGACACTGCACATACTGCCCCTCTGTGTAACCATGGCAACAAATAGTACAGCATTTATCTGCCCCTCTGTGTAACCATGGCAACAAATAGTACAGCATGTATCTGCCCCTGTCAATCTGAACTGCCCCTGCTCATTCCCAATCACTAGGACATCTATCATATGAGCCTGACATGGGCATCCGGCCCTTCCTTAAAACTATCTACTGTATCTGCCATTAAAACTGTATCGGGGGAGAACTGATTTGTTCCCATTACATTGTGCCCAACTTTCTCCAACATCTCACCAATAACCTCACTTACATGAACAAGTGGCCTGTGCAGGGGGGCAGGTACCAGGGGGGAGCCCCTTGGTATCTCCAGGAAGGGTCACAGCAGTTGGTTGCACCCCAATCGTACCCCTTTCATTGGTTAACCCTGAGTTCAGTTCCAGTCGGACAGGAGGGACCCCCAAAGTGGTGGCAGCAGATTTGCTTTGACAGAACCTCATCCCTCTGCCCCGACCTGAAGTGCCTGAGAGTGGGGGCTAATCAGCGGCTAAAGCAGAACGAATCATTGCTCCGGGGCGGGAGACAATCTGTCAGGGATCCAGCGAGTCTGAACCAAACGTTTCCGCTCCAATTGCGTCTGCACAAAACAACGAGTAATTGCCTTGTTACATTCACTGGCCCCTCTCACACCATTACTCTGAATCCAGTGAGTATAAAGCAGCCCCCCGTTATTATAGTGACCTGAACCAGAACCAACGGCAACTAAAACTGGACCTTGGCCTGAAATGCGCCCGATTCTTCTACCTGAACCGGCACTAGAGGACAATAAACTCACATTCATTCATCTACACTCTGGCCTGTGTCTGATCACTACTCAATCTTCATACACAGAAACAGCCCCCTAAATTTGCTCATAGTCTGTACAGAGAGAACCCATAAAACTATGGTACATAGGTATTCCCTGTACTAAGCACAATTCAGCAGGAACAGCCCCTAAGTTTGCTCATAGTCTGTACAGAGAGATCCCATAAAACTATGGCAGCATAGGTATCCCCTGTACTAAGCACAATTCAGCAGGAACAGTCCCTAAGTTTGCTCATAGTCTGTACAGAGAGATCCCATAAAACTATGGTACATAGGTATTCCCTGTACTAAGCACAATTCAGCAGGAACAGTCCCTAAGTTTGCTCATAGTCTGTACAGAGAGATCCCATAAAACTATGGTACATAGGTATTCCCTGTACTAAGCACAATTCAGCAGGAACAGTCCCTAAGTTTGCTCATAGTCTGTACAGAGAGATCCCATAAAACTATGGCAGCATAGGTATTCCCTGTACTAAGCACAATTCAGCAGGAACAATACCCTAAGTTTGCTCATAGTCTGTACAGAGAGATCCCATAAAACTATGGTACATAGGTATTCCCTGTACTAAGCACAATTCAGCATGAACAGTCCCTAAGTTTGCTCATAGTCTGTACAGAGAGATCCCATAAAACTATGGTACATAGGTATTCCCTGTAATAAACACAATTCAGCAGGAACGCTGACAAGACAAATACCCCAGGTGTGTGTATATTAAGGTGCAGACATATTTGGGGTGTAAAGGCTAAAGAGACAGAAGTAGAAGTGACCCAGAATGACCAGAGGCCAGTGAGTGGAGCTGACATGCTGTGGGCAGATGAGGAACACATTGTACTGAGTTGAGAAGAAGTTGGGCCGTTCCTCTGAGTTTTCTGATCCAAATCAATGTGCCCAGAAAACTGTGGGTTCCAGCACAATGTGCGCCGGTCTCCCAGTAATTTGTGCCCCTGTTTGAACTGGAAATGGTCCCAGCGTCAGGTCTGTAACTGGTTGGAAGACATTCCAGCTCGACATTTCCACTAAATACTATTGAGGAGTCGCATGAAACACTATAAAAGCTTTATGGGCACTTTGTATTCAGCTACTGCACATTTGCCTGGGTGTTATCCTGCTCATCAATGGTCCCCAGGGCCCGGCCGTTTGTTACTGACACGTCAATATGGCAGCTCCCATCCATATGTATAAACACAAGTACACGGGGAAGGAATGTCCAGACAGACCCCAGAGTAACAATACACAAGGGATCACATCTGGCAATACATTCAGCACAGCAGCACATGTGGCCGAGCACTGGAGCACCACTTAGTCCATCTTTCCCTAAAGCTCCACTGTTTGCAGGGTCGGCAGTGAGTTAATACTACAACTGACAGACTGGCACTGAAAGAGTTAATGAGAGGAGACTATAGCTGGGGGGGGGTAGAACATGGAGCAGAGTGATAACATTGGACAACATGTTTATAGATACAGGTAAACTCATTTACAGAATAAGAAAACATGCAGTAGCACCACCACTTTCTGGTTGCTATGGGCAGTGATCCTAGCAACAACAGAGGTATCCATGTGGGTCCCAGGTATGGCAGTACAATATGTCTCTTAATGTGAGCCCCTCAGAAACCTCCCGAATCAGCAGATTTCCCCGAGTGAAAATGGTGGGAATGCAGACAGTGCAGCCTCCTCCATTGTGACCTCACCATGAAATAAAATGAGAGGATCTGTGTGTGTGTGTGTGTGTGTGTGTGTGTGTGTGTGTGTGTGTTCAACTTCATCTGCAGGGAACAAATGCTCCTCTTCCACTGCTCTTTAAAGGGGAAATTGACCCTATTACCATTCTATGAAATTCCTTGCCATTAACTCTGAATGATTCAGCCCGTGCTGCTCTCTCTGCTCCTTACTATAATCCAACCCATAAACTCGGCGTCTCATATAAACACTCTCGGCAAAGGAGGGTGCTGGTATATATCATATAATACAGCTTGTATGCTGGGCTGACTGGGGAGACCCCAATTTGAATAACTCCTGACACCCCCCAGCACATGGGGAGGCTGAGAGATGGGCCCACTAGCCCACCCAGGATATTCCCACCGACTGAGAAAAGGGCAAGTAAAACAAACAATAAACAAAGTCAAAGAGAAATGTGATTGGAGGAAGGAGATGACAAACTGCCCATCTACCAATCACTGGGGAGGGAATGTATAGCTGGAAAGGCTGCAGAAGTCCAAAGTGAGACAGATCCAGAGGCTGGAAATCCAATTGTGCCTACTTGTCACTAACCCGTCTGACCCTCACCCTACAGGCCATGAGGTGGTTTCAGGTACATTCTTCAGGAGTCAGAGCCAGCATTGCAGGCAGTGGTGTGTAGAGTTATTTGTGGATAAGGATGAAAATCCATTTGACAATATTTGCCCATTCTGCACTGCTCACGCACCCCCCTCAACATTTTGTAGGCCCAGAAATGGCGGCAAGAGGATTTGGGTTTGTGCAGAGAGTTTTATTTACTTTTGGTAAAAAATCTGGCAGGTCCAAATTTGCACAAGTTCCGCCCGAAGAGCAACATTTACCCACGGCCCCAGCAGTCCCAGGGGAGCGAGTGCTCAGCACAGACTCTGCGACAGGGGAAAATGTTCTGCATTTAGTAACTTCTCCCTAAAATTCTCTAAAAACATTCCCAAGCTCTGGCCATTCCTCTGCCCCGCACCCACTGAATCTCCCCCAGAACCACAGTTGGATCAGTATCAATATCACTCAGACACAAGGGGCCCCCAATTTTACAAATACTGCCCCTGATTTTCGCTTCCCCAATGGAAATTTCTGCACTTTGCACCATTTTACCTCCACCAGAATAAAGTTCCCAACATTCCCTGGGAAAAGAAAAGTCCAAGTACATTTTGTCTAGGAACCAACACACCAGAATACACATAGAATCCAGTGGAACCACATTAAACACCCCAATAATTACCCCTTCCAATATTGGGTCAGAGCAAAAAGCTCCGGAATTCAGATATTGCTGAATACAATACAATATAATATAAAGGGAGACGTGTCATCATTAATGGAGGGCGGGGGGCACTTTCTGCAGTGACATGGGGTGAGTTACAATTCAGTGAACCCCATTTTTTTCATTCTCCTGAAATGGAGTCAACTTTAAATATGGGAAGTGGGCAATACATTAGAATATTGATTATGATGAGAGATAACTACAGGATAAAATCAATGAGTTGAATTGGACGCTAAATGTTGGGGAGCATGAGCAGGCAAAATCATGTTTAAATGGGGGTATAATATTGGGCCACAGCACTGATAATAAATGCGGGGTTACAGAGACCCTAGGGACACATTCCCGCTGAGCCATCAGACTGCAGTAAGTTTCCCTTGTAGGGACTCAGAGGAACCCGCCAGCTGCTCCGACCCCTGGAGAAGTCCCACACTAGAAAGTCATGATGGGGGGCATGGTCTCCACAAACTGCCCTCAGCATTACCCCCAAAGCAACACTTCCCACTTCAGACTTATTTCAGGCGTGCAAACCTTTCAGCCTCCCAAACAGGTTTGAAAAAGTGCATAGGAGTAAAGTAGAGAGGAATAAAGGGATAAAGTAGAGAGGAATAAAGTAGAGAGGAATAAAATACATAGGAGTAAAGTAGAGAGGAATAAAGTAGAGAGGAATAAAGGAATAAAATACATAGGAATAGAGAGGAATAAAGTAGAGAGGAATAACGGAATAAAATTCATAGGAATAAAGTAGAGAGGAATAAAGTAATAAAATTCATATGAATAAAGTAGAGAGGAATAAAGGAATAAAATTCATGGTAATAAAGTAGAGAGGAATAAAGGAATAAAATACATAGGAGTAAAGTAGAGAGGAATAAAGGAATAAAGTAGAGAGGAATAAAGTAGAGAGGAATAAAGTAGAGAGGAATAAAGTAGAGAGGAATAAAGTAGAGAGGAATAAAGGAATAAAGTAGAGAGGAATAAAGTAGAGAGGAATAAAGTAGAGAGGAATAAAGTAGAGAGGAATAAAGTAGAGAGGAATAAAGGAATAAAGTAGAGAGGAATAAAGTAGAGAGGAATAAAGGAATAAAGTAGAGAGGAATAAAATACATAGGAATAAAGTAGAGAGGAATAAAGGAATAAAGTAGAGAGGAAAAAATGAATAAAATACATAGGAATAAAGTAGAGAGGAATAAAATACATAGGAGTAAAGTAGAGAGGAATAAAGGAATAAAATACATAGGAATAAAGTAGAGAGGAATAAAGGAATAAAATACATAGGAATAAAGTAGAGAGGAATAAAATACCTAGGAGTATAGTAGAGAGGAATAAAGGAATAAAGTAGAGAGGAATAAAGGAATAAAGTAGAGAGGAATAAAGTAGAGAGGAATAAAGGAATAAAATACATAGGAATAAAATAGAGAGGAATAAAGGAATAAAATTCATGGGAATAAAGTAGAGAGGAATAAAACAATAAAATACATAGGAATAAAGTAGAGAGGAATAAAGTAGAGAGGAATAAAGTAGAGAGGAATAAAGGAATAAAATACATAGTAATAGAGAGGAATAAAGTAATAAAATACATAGGAATAAAATAGAGAGGAATAAAGGAATAAAATTCATGGGAATAAAGTAGAGAGGAATAAAACAATAAAATACATAGGAATAAAGTAGAGAGGAATAAAGTAGAGAGGAATAAAGTAGAGAGGAATAAAGTAGAGAGGAATAAAGTAGAGAGGAATAAAGTAGAGAGGAATAAAGTAGAGAGGAATAAAGGAATAAAATACATAGTAATAGAGAGGAATAAAGTAATAAAGTAGAGACAAGACAAACAGCAGCAGCAGCAGTGAGTCCCAGGACAGAGCAGCAAATAGACACATAGAGATACAAGAGCTCAGTGTGGGGGATAATTATTATTATTATTAGTATTATTAATATTAATATAATTAGTCATTACCTGATCTCGGGGGATACAGGGCAGGGAAGTTCTCCGGTGGGACATGATGGGGGTCGGTAGGACATAGGCGCAGAGTGGGGGGCACTTGGGCTCCTTCTCCCCCACTGAGTTCAGATCCCGAGCGCTGTTGCCCCCCCAGTACAGTCCGGTGCCCCCCAGTATAGTCCTCGGCTCCTTATTTGCCCCCAAACCCCTCTGCTGCCCCCCCAGTAACGGCCGATGTTTCTCCCGCACTGACTCTCCCCTCCCCGCTCTGCGCTCCCTCCTCTCCCTCCTCCTCCCTCACTTCTCTCTCCCTCCCTCCTCCCCAAACCTCCTCCCTCAGCTCTCTCTCCTCTCTCCTCTCTCTCCTCTCTCTCTGACCCGACTCTCTCTCCTGCCTCCCAACTGTCTCTCACTAGCGCTCTCTCTACTCACCCCTCTCTCTCTCTCTACTTCCCTCTATCTCTTACACTCTCTCTCTGTTACACTATCTCTCTGTTACTCTCTGTCTGTGTGTCTGTTACTCTCTGTTACTCTGACTGTGTGAGTTACTATGTGTCACCCTCTGTGTCTGTTACTCTGTGTTATTGTCTATTATTCTGTTTTAATCTGTGTGTGTGTGTCTGTTACACTGTGTTACCCGTCTTCCACCATCTGTGTGTGTTACTCTGTCTTGCCCTCTCTATGGGTCTGTTACTATCTGTTACTGTCTATTATTCTGTGCTTTACTCTCTGTGTGTGTCTTTTACTCTCTATGTTACTCTGTTTTACCCTCTGTGTGTCTGTTATTTTACTCTGTGTCTTACCATGTGTGTGTGTTACTCTGTCTATTACTGTGTGTCTTACTATGTATGTGTGTCTGTTACTCTGTGTGTTACTCTCTGTCTGTTACTCTCTGTCTGTTACTGTGTATGTTACTTTGTTACTCTCTTTTTCTTACTCTGTTACTCTGTTTCTTACCCTCTGTTACTTTGTGTGTTACTTTCTCTTTCTTTCTCTCTGTTACTCTGTGTCTTACCCTCTGTGTGTCTGTTACTCTCTGTTACTCTGTGTGTTACTCTATGTGTCTTACCCTCTGTATGTTACTGTGTATGTTACTCTCCATGTGTTACTATTGAAGTGTAACTGCGTGTGCTGCACTGACATTGCCTGTGTTACTGTGTGTCTCTATCTGTGTGTTACTTAGAGTGTGTTACAGTGTGGGTGCAGGACACTTACTAATGGAAGTTGGGGGGGAAACCACCCAGCGTGGGGCCCTAATATAGAAGGGTCCAGGCACATCCATTAGCAAGAGATTTGGGTAAAGTTAATGTGGCTTTGTATGTTACTCTTCACGTGTTACTCTTTGTGTTACTCTCTGTGCTACAGTGTGTTACTGAAAATATGTGTCTCAATAGTAGGGAACATATGTGTAATACTATGGAGAGCAATTTAACACGACTACCAGGAAATACACTCCCAGTGCAAAGGAAGTAGAGACAGTCACACGAGTACCAGGAAATACACTCCCCCGTGCAAAGGAAGTAGAGACAGTCACATGAGTACCTGGAAATACACATCCCCGTGCAAAGGAAGTAGAGACAGTCACATGAGTACCAGGAAATACACTCCCAGTGCAAAGGAAGTAGAGACAGTCACACGAGTACCAGGAAATACCCTCCCCCGTGCAAAGGAAGTAGAGACAGTCACACGAGTACCAGGAAATACACTCCCCAGTGCAAAGGAAGTAGAGACAGTCACACGAGTACCAGGAAATACACTCCCTCGTGCAAAGGAAGTAGAGACAGTCACATGAGTACCTGGAAATACACATCCCCGTGCAAAGGAAGTAGAGACAGTCACATGAGTACCAGGAAATACACTCCCAGTGCAAAGGAAGTAGAGACAGTCACACGAGTACCAGGAAATACAGTCCCCCATGCAAAGGAAGTAGAGACAGTCACACGAGTACCAGGAAATACACTCCCCCGTGCAAAGGAAGTAGAGACAGTCACAGGAGTACCAGGAAATACACTCCCAGTGCAAAGGAAGTAGAGACAGTCACACGAGTACCAGGAAATACCCTCCCCCGTGCAAAGGAAGTAGAGACAGTCACATGAGTACCTGGAAATACACTCCCCTGTGCAAAGGAAGTAGAGACAGTCACACGAGTACCAGGAAATACACTCCCCCGTGCAAAGTAAGTAGAGACAGTCACACGAGTACCAGGAAATACACTCCCCCCCGTGCAAAGGAAGTAGAGACAGTCACATGAGTACCAGGAACTACACTCCCCCGTGCAAAGGAAGTAGAGACAGTCACACGAGTACCAGGAAATACACTCCCCCGTGCAAAGGAAATAGAGACAGTCACACGAGTACCAGGAAATACACTCCCCCGTGCAAAGGAATTAGAGACAGTCACACGAGTACCAGGAAATACACTCCCCCCATGCAAAGGAAGTAGAGACAGTCACATGAGTACCAGGAACTACACTCCCCCGTGCTAAGGAAGTAGAGACAGTCACACGAGTACCAGGAAATACACTCCCCCCGTGCAAAGGAAGAGTCTAACTCTGTGGCCCCCGGCCTGTGCTTTGGGACCTATAAATGAGTTGGCCCCACTTAGAATTTTTTTTAAATTCCATAGAAAATCCCAGTTTATTGCCCAACATAAAATTGCAGCTCACAGTTCTTTTGCTTTGGTCCAAAGTTGTGGCCAGTGACAGAGCCCTCAGGAGTTGGGTGACCCCATAGGAATGTTTATCTCTGGAGAAGTGACGGAGCTTTCGTTCCTGGACATTTCCTTTTCTTCCAAACTCCCAGGGCTTGAGAAATGTGGATTTCAGACTTGGTTCTGTACCTTGTTGTTTATGGAATGGGTTAATGGGTTCCCAGTAGAGCGGTGAGTAACACAAGCAGCACTAAATCAAATATTGTTATTATTAGTCAAATTGCGCAATATATCATGGGGCCATTTGTGCTGCGTTTACCAGTAAGTGGCAGATTGGCCCAAGACAATGTTCAATCTCACTGTCTGCTGGTGTTTAGGCAGATTTCACATAAATAAAGAAGTATAAAAATATCCACTGCCCTTTCCATGGATTTATTAGCTTGACTTTCCCTAAAAACAGGCTCATTAAGTTACAGTGAAAAGAACTCATTACCTATCGTCCATTACAATCCCTGATACTTTCAGTCTATTGATACAGGGTCACTGGGTTTAAATTAGGGATGCACCGAATCCACTATTTTGGATTCGGCCGAACCCCCAAATCCTTCGTGAAAGATTCGGCGAATACCGAACCGAATCCGAACCCTAATTTGCATATGCAAATTAGGGGTTGGAAAGGGAAAACATTTTTTACTTCCTTGTTTTGTGACAAAAAGTCACGCGATTGCCCTCCCCGCCCCTAATTTGCATATGCAAATTAGGATTCGGATTCGGTTCGGCCGGGCAGAAGGATTCGGGCGAATCTGAATCCTGCTGAAAAAGGCCGAATCCTGGCCAAATCCCGAACCGAATCCTGGATTCGGTGCATCCCTAGTTTAAATGCGTAAGGATAAATACAAGGGGAAGAAACCAAGTTTGCTTGTCTAAAGAGCTTACAGCTGCCACACAATTGTAGTACTTAGTACACCTGCTGTAATGACCAGTTGTAATAGGACCTTGTAAGGCAAATGGAATGAATGAACTCATTTGTGAAAAGGAGAGACCATACTGGTTCTGGTTGCTGGTTCTGGTTGCTGGTACTGGTTGCTGGTACTGGTTTCCCTGACACCCTTTTGGGGAACTTTTCTGTGGCAGAGACTAACAATGGACCCCCAAACACACAGGCAAGAATGAGACAAAAATCTCAGCTAGAACCAAAGACTCAAACACCAGTTAGACCAGTAAACTGAAGCCTGGGCTGGGAAAACAAAAAGAAATTGACTATTTATAGTGAGAAGGGCAACAGGTTAGTGATTGGCAAATCTGACAGTTGGGCAAATGTTTCCCCGTTTTGTGAATTTTCAGCAAAGCAAAATAGTGTAAAATCTGCCAAATGCATTGAAGTCAACGGACGACAATTTCTTTCACCCGCTGGAGTCTATGGTCGTCTATTTCGCCGCAAAACCTGGTGGAAAATTTCGCTCATCACCGCAGTTTGAAAAAGCAGACAGAAATTATACACAGATACATAATTAAAACAAAAACATCATGAGGCAGTGTGTGACATCATGACACAATATATTGTGTGTGCATTAACGTGTCTTGCTTTACTGTCATCATATTTGCCAACTACTGCCACTTTCCTCTGCTGTCTCTTATCTTGTCCTACTAGTGCCATATTGACCTACTGATTATATGTCACCCTACTGTCTCCATTTTCCTTACTCACCATCTTGACCCGCTGTCTCTGTCTTGTCTTTCTGTCTCCATCTTGTCCTACTATCTCCATCTTATCCTGTTTTCATCTTTCCTACTATCTACATCTTGTTCTATTGTCTTCATCTTGTCCTACTGTCTCCATCTTATCCTGTCTTCATCTTTCCTACTGTCACCATCTCGTTCTATTGTCTTCATCTTTCCTACTGTCTCCGTCTTGTCCTGTCTTCATCTTTCCTACTGTATCTATCTTGTTCTATTGTCTTTATCTTGCCCTACTGTCTCCATCTTGTCCTACTGTCTCCATCTTGCCCTACTGTCTCCATCTTGTCCTACTGTCTCCATCTTGTCCTGTCTTCATCTTTCCTACTGTCTCCATCTTGCTCTACTGTCCTCATCTTGCCTTACTGTCTCCATCTTGTCCTACTGTCTCCATCTTGTCCTACTGTCTCCATCTTATCCTGTCTTCATCTTTCCTACTGTCTCCATCTTGTTCTATTGTCTTCATCTTGCTCTACTGTCCCCATCTTGCCCTACTGTCTCCATCTTGTCCTACTGTCTCCATCTTGTCCTACTGTCTCCATTTTGCCCTACTATCACCATCTTGTCCTACTGTCTCCATCTTGCCCTACTATCTCCATCTTGTTCTATTGTCTTTGTCTTGCCCTACTGTCTCCATCTTGTCCTACTGTCTCCATCTTGTCCTGTCTTCATCTTGTCCTACTGTCTCCATCTTGTTCTATTGTCTTCATCTTGCTCTACTGTCCCCATCTTGCCCTACTGTCTCCATCTTGTCCTACTGTCTCCATCTTGTCCTACTGTCTCCATCTTGTCCTACTGTCTCCATCTTGTCCTACTGTCTCCATTTTGCCCTACTGTCACCATCTTGTCCTACTGTCTCCATCTTGCCCTACTGTCTCCATCTTGTCCTACTGTCTCCATCTTATCCTGTCGTCATCTTTCCTACTATCTTCATCTTGTTCTATTGTCTTTGTCTTGCCCTACTGTCTCCATCTTGTCCTACTGTCTCCGTCTTGTCATGTCTTCATCTTTCCTACTGTCTCCATCTTGTTCTATTGTGTTTATCTTTTCCTTCTCTCCCCATCTTGGCCTACTGTTTCCATCATGCCCTACCACACCTGATCCCCTCCACTTCTCCTACAAGGGCTGCTTTGCGCGGATTCACTTTGCACACATCTCTGTTTATCAGCCAATTGATACTCTCTCTCTTAGGCATCTCTGGTACTAGAAGCCAAAAACTTTGTTTTAGGCAAAAGTATTTCAACCTGTGTGAGAAAGTATATGACTTAGAATATTTGCAGTTTATAATGGAAATTCCCATTTAAGGAAAAAGAAACGGCCCTACGTTAGGCCCTACTTTATAATTGAGGGATACTTTCCCTTTGAGCTAAGAGGGGAGTTAAAGTGAATGAGGGTTTGTTATATTTCAGCTGCACCAAAGTTTGAAATTCATTCAGGCAACACTCATGTCATGTCCGTCTGTACGAGAAGCAATCACCAAACCATAAACATCTCACTCTAATTGTCCCTTAATCCTTCCAGAAAGCCCCCAAATCTGCTCTCAATCAGCCTGTAATCTCTTTAACCCTTTAACAACCACACCCAGCTCCTCTGCCAGCAGGACTCTGGGCATAATGAGTGCAACTGCGTCACAAACAGGCAAAGCCAGATGTCTCCTTAATTGCTCGGATTTCTGCTTTTTAGGGAAATGGACTTGGTTTTCTCCTTAATCACAAATGTAATGTGCCAAACTAGAATCGGGTTATTTGTTGGTTCTACTGACCCATTGGAATTGGCCTGAACCTTGCCACACAAATTTGCCTTATGTATTGTGGGAGGGGACACATTTTGGAGGGGTGTGTGGCAGTTGTTTGCCTATTCCACCCATGCGTCAGGGAAGCTGAAATAAATATTGTGGACAAAACTGAGATGTGCCCCACAGCAGCCTTCATCTGGGGTTATGGTCAGGGATTATGGGGACACAACTGCCCATGAGACATGCACAGGGGGCACTATTCTGAGGTTAAATAATGGTGGGGAGAGTGTGGCAGATTTAGGGGGCATCGCTGCTGAAGGTACTATGGCAGCAGATGGGTGGGGGGGTGGTACAATAGCAATTGAAGAGTATGACCAACAACAAATGGCAGCAAACAACTTGTACCCTCAGCTGCCATTATAGGCTGGAGCAAGAAATGTAATGAGACAAACAGAGACCATCAATTAATTTCCACAGTAGCAGGGACAACAATGTAACCCTTTTAAGCTAAAGGCTCAAAATGAGATGCTAAAAAGTGACACTAGCAGTCTATCAGCATGAGATTCCCAGAAGAAGTGGCAGTGATATTTAGCTATTTATGGACAGGCACTACCTGACAATGAAGGTTCCTCACCCAGAAGTTTATTATTTCAAGCTGATGGTTAGTGCAGAGATTATTAACTTGGTGGAAGAAGCGACTTACATTTGAAACTTTTTTTGGGGTAATGTTCCATACTGTGTATAGCTGGGCACAAGCTTCCCCGGGCTGAGGGTCAATTAGGGTGAGATTCTCAGCTGAATACTTTCCAAGTCGTTGATATTCCTGGAAGGGTGAAAAGCTGAAAGTTAGGGACCTACTGAACTTTATTATAATCTAAGAGGGACCTACCTACATTTTGACAGAGAAAATGGTTTGAAACCTCTACCCTGCTAAAATGGCCCTGGGATAACTATCCTCTCCTTCCCACCAGTGACTAGCTGCTCCACCAGATGGGCTTCAGTAAAAGCTGCTCAAGGTCTCACTTGACATCTGATTCTTTATTATTAGAAGAAAGTCCAGGGCCAAGTATTCATTTTCTTTTAGTTTTGAATGGAGACTCAGCCCAAGCTTGATTGTTCATTGGCAATGAATTGGTATTTGCCATAGAAAAGTCATTGCTAGTTATTTAGTGTTGGCAGTTGGGTAGATTGGCAGGTTTGGGTAGAGAAAAGCAAGTCATTGGCAGTTATTTGGTGTTGGCAGTTGGATAGAGTTGGGCAAGTTTGGGTAGAGCAAAGAAATTCATTGGCAGTTATTTGGTGTTGGCAGTTGGGTAGAGTTGGACAAGTTTGGGTAGAGAAAAGCAAGTCATTGGCTGTTATTTGGTGCTGACAGTTGGGTAGAGTTGGACAAGTTTGGGTAGAGAAAAGCAAGTCATTGGCAGTTATTTGTTGTTGGCAGTTGGGTAGAGTTGGGCAAGTTTGGGTAGAGAAAAGCAAGTCATTGGCAGTTATTTGGTGTTGGCAGTTGGGTAGAGTTGGGCAAGTTTGGGTAGAGAAAAGCAAGTCATTGGCAGTTATTTGGTGTTGGCAGTTGGGTAGAGTTGGACAACTTTGGGTAGAGAAAAGCAAATCATTGGCAGTTATTTGGTGTTGGCAGTTGGGTAGAGTTGGACAGGTTTGGCTTGAGATAAGCAAGTCAAGCAGAGGAAGAGAAAACAAAGCCACAGTTGTATTTATGTTAAAAGTATTTGTGTATTAAAAGGAAACCAAATTAATGGGAAACTGCAAGAGAACAATGATTTGGGGGTAAGACAGGGTATGTTTCAGACTGGGTGTTATGGGATACAAGTGCCCCCCTAACGTTTTCAGTCAAACAAGACAGAACAATTTGCTGAAAGATAAACAGCAATTTAACATTAACCCTGATTTTAATCGTTGAGAAAACAGTTCATTAAAATGATATTTTTCTAGGAAACGGTGAAAGGCCGATAAGCTGCCCCAGTAATAGGACTGTAATATTTCTCTTGGCTGGGAAGCACCGGGGGCCTAGAGGAAGCTTTTAGGGAATGAGTCCTGGAATTGGTAATAAAGAGTCACAGCAAAAGTGGCACCAGGCAGTTTTGCACAGAAACCAAATTCAGCTCCTGGTATGTAGTACAGCTATTGAGTCTCCTACTGAAAACCCCATATCCAGAAACTCCCAATTACGGGAAGTCCACTGTAAGGAAATAATGCTATTTTTCAATATTATCTTTTTAACTGTAATAATAACATAGTATTACGTGATAGAGGCAAAGTTGTCTTCTTGGCTTTATTTTATGTACTCAGGAGGTCCATAAAGTCAACATTGGCTTGGCCCTGGCACTGGCCGCAGTCCTACCATAAACTTTAGATCAATGATCCAACATTATTTCTATACAGCTGCCCAACTGTATCCGTTACAGCATTCAGATCAGAAAGCAGATCCTTTTCTTGGAATATTCATGTTTCTGGGGTGGTACAACCCTGTCTGGAGAGAGAAAAGAATTTGAACCCTCTGTGGAACTGGGCTGCAAGGCTGACAACCATCCCTCCATGGCTGAATACATTTGAATTCACTGTATTTACAGGTTAAGCACTATGGGGGGGGGGGGGACATTAACATTACACTATGGGGTGGGGGCATGTGCAAGATTTCTCTGACAGTCAGATGCAAAACCTAAAGCAATAAGTGATTGGACTGTATGAGGAGCAGACTCATTGGACTTGAGTTGGAGCAATTTAGCCAACGTTTCTGCCCGGTAGCTGGGCTCTTCCTCAGGCTCCTCCTGTTGGGAAAGGTTCATGAATGATTCCTGATATTGTCATCCTGTACCAGGAACCTGTTTATTCTTTTTTTTTTTTTCTCATTCTATCACTTTGGAGAATTTCTTAGAAAACTGAAATTTCGCATCTTCTCCTCGTGGCCGCAGACAATGGAACCCCTGTTTCCTTAGACTCTCTGCTTTTTATTTGTGTTTCTGCTTTGGGGAGCCAACATGAATTACCGTTTTATTCCTTCCCAAACGAAAGGTTGATTTAACCCTCGGTGCTCACAAAGTGTTGACACTGGCTCCTATTCAACAAAACACCATCTGATACATAGGGCGTCCTTTGTCTCCTTTCCAGAGCTGAAAAATTGTGTAAGTTTGACAGATTATATGTTCCCCCTTGAGAAAACAAGCCACTCACCTATTTCATTATTTCGCCGGCTTATCCTCCAACCGTACTCACTGGCTCAGCAGGAAACATGCGATTCCCAAAGCCAGGGCTGCTCTTTTTCAGGCTGAATGTCAAACTTACTGGAGAAACTTTCCTCTTTGCATATTTTCCGGTGTAAACAAAGTGACATTGGTGAGCGGTGAATCAAGGCCTCGTAGGAGAGAATCCAAACACCAGGAGAGGAGAAGAAGCATTTGATGGACCGTGAGAGCATTCAGTGCTGGCTCAGGCCACAGGATGGTCTGCTTGGGAGTAAGATGGTTCTTTGGCTCCGAGTCAAGACACTTTCCTTCTTCAGGAAGAGACCCCAGGAATGTGCATTAAAATAACAAAGGCCCATGTAGGAGAATATCAGGCTTCCAGGCCGTAGGAAGACTTCACACACATAAAGGAGCTTTGTGCAGGCGAAGGAATTCCAAAACCAGTTAGATTCTCTCCGGGAAGAAGATCTGCACAGTGTCAATAACTGTATTTATTCACATTCCGAATAGAGAGGCACTTTCACCATTAATAACTTGCTTATATGGCGGGCTTCTGATATCAAGGTGGATTCTGGATGATTTCATTTCACAAATACAACTAGAATGATGGGTAGTTTTTATATGGCTGAAGTAGCCCATGGCCCCCACAGAAACACCTGTCCATATCTTGGACCTCTGAAGCCCTGGGCACCTCTGCTTTATATCTGTCTCTAATAGTGTCCATAGAGAAGCTTCTGTACTGACCAGACACAAATAGGTCACAGGTGGTCCTTGTACCAATTGAGAGCCGGACACATTGAGAACGAATTGTGACCTTGGCTCCGAGTCATAAAAGTGTGGCAACAATTAGTGTTGGCTACAGCGCAGTCTACGGGGGCCAAGCATAACTGGTCACAGGGCTACTGGCTCCAATTCGTATTTTGTCTGCACTTGTGTGTGGTGACTCGCAAGCAAGTTGTCCGCTGCAGGGAAAAGACTTGGCCCACTCAAACCGTTAATCCCTCCTGCGCCAAGTTCCTGACAGCGGGAATAGCCAGCATGGCACATGCTTTATGTCCAGAGCTGTGCAAGTGGCTCCAATTCCAAAAGCAGGGGTGCAAAGTGTTTGAAGCTTAAGTATATTTTCCTGCGCCAAGTGCAAACGTGTGATTTAATATCGTCTTTCAGCAAAACACTTCAGACTGAAAAATGTGTGTTGCTTTAAACGATTCCGTCAATATGTAATTTCCTCCCCGATCTGTTATGTCACAAGGAAAACTTCTCCGGACTTTCCTTTCACAATTGGACTTTTTATGAAAATATTGGAATGTTTATTTACCAGCCGGTAATTAATCACAGAAAATCATTTCCCAGGGAAGGGACGCAGATCGGAATTTTGGGGCTTCATTAGGTTCTCAGGTTCCATTAATTAGCACTTATAAAGTCGTCAGCAATAGAGGGGCAACTGAACATCTCTATGTCCTGAGCTTGTCTGGAGCACCAGGCTAAGATACCTTGTGGCTAAGAAAGATTTTATGGTTGAAAAACCACCATATCAGGAGCAAATATTTCCAGACCCATTCCGATCATCCCAAAGTGTCACCAGAATGCATTCCTCCATTCTATCCCAGAGGGTATGTGGGGGGAGGGGCACACCCATTATTTCCAGTGTTGCCTCTGGGATTCTCCAGCGAAACTGTTGTTGTGTTATTTTTCCATTATTATACTCCTAGTCAAGTTTCAGTGCAATGCTATCTGGTAGACTTTCCTGCAGTGGTTACGTTGAGGCTAAGGCCCACTGGTATATTAGTAGCTAATCCACTGATTTACACAGTAACGAATGGCTAACAAAACGGAAGTTCATACAATGAATAACTGACAGGAAGTTGGTATAATGAATATCAGGAAGGCAGTTGATTCAATCAATGACTAACAGGAAGGAAGTTGATATGATAATAACTAACAGGAAGGAAATTGGTACAATAAATATCAGGAAGGAAGTTGATTCAATGAACGACTAACAGGAAGGAAGTTGATATGATAATAACTAACAGGAAGGAAGTTGGTACAATAAATATCAGGAAGGAAGTTGATTCAATGAACGACTAACAGGAAGGAAGTTGATATGATAATAACTAACAGGAAAGAAGTTGGTACAATAAATATCAGGAAGGAAGTTGATTCAATGAACGACTAACAGGAAGGAAGTTGATATGATAATAACTAACAGGAAGGAAGTTGGTACAATAAATATCAGGAAGGAAGTTGAGTCAATGAACGACTAACAGGAAGGAAGTTGATATGATAATAACTAACAGGAAGGAAGTTGGTACAATAAATATCAGGAAGGAAGTTGATTCAATGAACGACTAACAGGAAGGAAGTTGATATGATAATAACTAACAGGAAAGAAGTTGGTACAATAAATATCAGGAAGGAAGTTGATTCAATGAACGACTAACAGGAAGGAAGTTGATATGATAATAACTAACAGGAAGGAAGTTGGTACAATAAATATCAGGAAGGAAGTTGATTCAATGAACGACTAACAGGAAGGAAGTTGATTCAATGAACGACTAACAGGAAGGAAGTTGATATGATAATAACTAACAGGAAGGAAGTTGGTACAATAAATATCAGGAAGGAAGTTGATTCAATGAACGACTAACAGGAAGGAAGTTGATATGATAATAACTAACAGGAAGGAAGTTGGTACAATAAATATCAGGAAGGAAGTTGATTCAATGAACGACTAACAGGAAGGAAGTTGATATGATAATAACTAACAGGAAAGAAGTTGGTACAATAAATATCAGGAAGGAAGTTGATTCAATGAACGACTAACAGGAAGGAAGTTGATATGATAATAACTAACAGGAAGGAAGTTGGTACAATAAATATCAGGAAGGAAGTTGAGTCAATGAACGACTAACAGGAAGGAAGTTGATATGATAATAACTAACAGGAAGGAAGTTGGTACAATAAATATCAGGAAGGAAGTTGATTCAATGAACGACTAACAGGAAGGAAGTTGATTCAATGAACGACTAACAGGAAGGAAGTTGATATGATAATAACTAACAGGAAGGAAGTTGGTACAATAAATATCAGGAAGGAAGTTGATTCAATGAACGACTAACAGGAAGGAAGTTGATATGATAATAACTAACAGGAAGGAAGTTGGTACAATAAATATCAGGAAGGAAGTTGATTCAATGAACGACTAACAGGAAGGAAGTTGATATGATAATAACTAACAGGAAAGAAGTTGGTACAATAAATATCAGGAAGGAAGTTGATTCAATGAACGACTAACAGGAAGGAAGTTGATATGATAATAACTAACAGGAAGGAAGTTGGTACAATAAATATCAGGAAGGAAGTTGAGTCAATGAACGACTAACAGGAAGGAAGTTGATATGATAATAACTAACAGGAAGGAAGTTGGTACAATAAATATCAGGAAGGAAGTTGATTCAATGAACGACTAACAGGAAGGAAGTTGATATGATAATAACTAACAGGAAGGAAGTTGGTACAATAAATATCAGGAAGGAAGTTGACTCAATGAACGACTAACAGGAAGGAAGTTGATATGATAATAACTAACAGGAAGGAAGTTGGTACAATAAATATCAGGAAGGAAGTTGATTCAATGAACGACTAACAGGAAGGAAGTTGATACAATGAATAACTAATAGGAAGGAAGTTGGTGCAATGAAGGAAGTTGATTCAATGTATGACTAACAGGGAGGAATTTGATACAATGAATATCAGGAAGGAAGTTGATTCAATGTATGACTAACAGGAAGGAAATTGCTACAATGAAAAACAGAAAGGAAGTTGATTCAATGAATATAAGAAAGGCTATCCAAGACTCAAGACCTATATCCTACCTCCATTCTGAAAAACTCTCCTCCTGCCTGATGTACTCCTGGGCCTACCACAAATATAGCCTTCAAGGAAATACATCACCTATGAGACTACAGGATTTACAAGCATTTCCGTTCTCACCTTAGTCTCTAGCACTGAATACTGGGGGATGCCTTTCATGGTTGACGAAAACCCAAAATATACTGGGTGGTGTCTGAAAAATGGCAATTTGAGACCTTTATTTTCACAATGTGCAACTAGATAATGCTGACTGACCCCTCTATTCAACATAGTCATATCACAGGGTTTCATAAAACAGGCCATTAACAGTATTGGTCTTCTTGTGCCTGGAATAAGATATGGGGGGATCCTGCCCAATTTGCCGCCCGAGGCGTTGGGGGTCCATGTCGCTAGTGCAGAGATCGCAATTGTGCTCTCTGCACTAGAAGAGAGGAATTTCCGGGTTGAAAACTGGAAATTCGGCTCTTATTTACCAGAATTGGCGTTTTTGCCGCCCCTGCCAACCAGGAGTGCGCTGCTGCCTGAGGCGAGCGCCCCTAAATAAAATTCTAGGGACTATCAGGTAGTTGTGACAGGAGCAAAGGTCCTACAGCTGGGTCTAAACAGCAATGTGGAGAAACATCACCCAGTTGACTGGCCTCTTCTCCCAGATATTCCCAGCTGCCGCTCCAGTTCCAAGCCAAGAGCTACGTTTAACCTAAATATATCCTTATGCCATAATTTAATCTGTGATAAAATCCAGTCATTAGTCTTTTACTAACACTGCAAAATTTGTCAGGTCAGCGCTGGGACCTTTAATTTATGGGAGTTATTCTGGGCTTCAAGTTCCAGTTCTGAATTCTATTTACACAAACTAATAAGCAGCCCGAGATGGGGGGAGGCCAAACCACCCCCAAAGTAATAAAGTGAATTCCACAATCTTGTTTTTTCATTGTGAGGGAGACTTGTTTGTTTTTCCATTGGTAATAGCAAGGAACACATTTTGCACAGCTCGGTCCCAGGGGCCCAATTTCTCCAGTTTCGAGGGGTCATTAGAAACTTGGCATTGTGTTATTTCTTGTGATACAAAACAGAATATGGAAAGACTCATCCAAGCAAATATTTATTGCCAATGTCTTGTTTTCTGGTTTTGAGAAAAAGTTAGTCTGCCCTACTTCTTAGTCCAGGGGTGGGCAATATTTGGCCAATGGTTTTTTGGTGGCACTCAGTTGGATTTGGGATCAATGATTGAAAAAGTATGGCCAGAGGGAAGGATCATCTGAATGGCAAAAGCCCAAGCTGAGACCCAAAATAGACGCCCATAAGTTGTCTTCTTCTGTATAAAGCTGAGGCCTTCAGATGTTTGAAGTTCATGCCTAAATTAGAGCAAAATTTGCTCAGCTCCCCCTTAGTCAAAGATATAGAAAAAGATGGCTGTAAAATTCAAAGAAAGGTCCACTTGGTACTCAATCTTTTCTATTCAATTGATGTCAGCATCCTAAATATATCTCCTATCATTGCAATGTCCTCCTCACCCCTAAAGTTTGAGCTTGAGAAGGGGGACTCACCATGAATATCTTGCCTCCCATAAACCAGGTGAGGCTTTGACTTAATTCTAACGACTCTTAAGACTTCCCAGTTGATCAAAGAATTAAGATTTTTTTTTCTGATGGCGACTTCTGAGAGTGCTGAGCAGTGTACCCCAACACATTTGGAAGGCTGCTATTTGTACCTCATGTTTTTACCAACTCCATTTGCCTGGCCTATAAAGATATGATTTTTTACTTCTTATTCCATGCACATAATCATTTTTATTGCATTTTATGGCTCCGTCCTACGACCTCATTGCTGTTTAATTGAAAGGGAATGGACCTGGTTTCCGGCCTAGAAAGAACATGCCTTTGATTTATGACAAGTTTTGAGAACACAACATTAAGCAAGTGATGTCACCTGATAGGCTGCCATGCATGATAGAACTCTGGAACTGCTTATTTAGCAGGAGATCTCCAGGGCCAAGTCCAATTATGAAAGCTTTGATTTCCCTTCATTTTTTATAATGTTCTTCCATGCTAGGATATTCAGCTGTGCAGACATCAACTCCAGGCTCTTGGCCCAACAGTCATTAGGCCCCAAGGAAGCATTGATGTTCCTCTTTGCCAAATTCAGAGCTCACAGGTTCATCTGCTTCTAAATCAGGACAAAGGAACAAGAAGAATTTTCAGAAATCAGAGATAGGGATCAACCAAACAGTGATGGGCAGAGTATATGAGCTTCTCAGCTTCCTGACCAGACATGTGTCTTGTAGGCACCTCTATAGGGATGGACACATTTTTTTTGGCTTGTTTCGCGTAGAAATGACACCCATAGACAATTTTTTGACGACCATAGACTTTAATGGGCGTCTGCGACATTTCGCCGGCCGCGGATTTCTGGCGAAGCGAAACGGGTCAAATTTGCCCATCCCTACACCTGTATCACTTTCTCTGAATCTCACATTGGTGACGAATAACATTTGTACAAGAGGTCTGTACAAATGAGCTGCTCTGGACCTGTTCTCAAGATAAGAAGTGCTTGCGGAAATCTCTACTTGTTTTGGTAGACTAAGGAAGTCTTACCTGGCGTCCGAAGATGGCGGCATCCAAGATGACGGCGTCTCCCATGCGGTTCCTCATCAGGACATCATGCCAGCATCAGACGCATCGCCGGCGTCGGATTGGTCGCCAGCGCCAAAGCGTCAGCGTTGGATTGGACGCCAGCATCGAAACGCCAACATGAGGATGCCAGCGTCATGACGTCACTGCGTCAGTTTATGGCGCCAAAGGAGGCCTATAAAAGATGCTGGAGCAATGCTGGCCTTGCCCTACAATAGGTTCTACCTTGTGTGTTCCTGGGTTTGCTATTCTGATTCCTTCTATTGATTCCTGTGTTTGACCATTGCCTGATTATCGTTATTGAACCTTTGCTGCCTGAATTGACCTTATTGCCTGGACTTGACCTTTCTTCTGCCGTATCCCTATCTGTACCGGCCTGGCTGAGCCGTCGGGCCCCTTACAGGTAGAAGGTCTTTGTTGCCTGTTTTCAGTAGTTGCTGTTGGTTTGATGGTTTGGCCACAGGTGAGGGTTTTAATGTTGAAATATTTCTATCAGCCTTAAATCATGGTGCTGTGCTTTATATGAGGAGCACTTCAGTTGCGTAACTTAACTTAACCCCACACACACACATACCCAGCACACTATATATCTGGTGGTCCTTAATCTGTCCATAGACGCAAAGATCCGATCGCTCCAATCCTTGAACTTCCCCATCTCCCGACCTGCCACTAACAATTCCGATCAAATAAAGTAGTAGAAGAACAGATGAGCCGATGTTACGTAACCGTACGTAAATGATGTCTGACAAAACCTGGTGACGCCCGATGAAAATCGTCCGATCGGTAATACACGCAGAGAAATTATCAGCAGCCGACAGAAATCTTTTAACGACCGATCTCCACGCACGGGCCGAAAAATGTACGAATGGAGGAGGATTGGTCGGATCGGATCTTTGCCTCTATGGCAGCTTTAGGCTATGGGATCCCAGGCTGCAGAGCAAATCAAGGGCAACTTCTTGTATATTTTTCCCCTTTCACATTTCATCGAGTGATTCTGTTATTTCTCCCTCCCACAGAGAGAAGGAGATATAGAGATGTAGTGAGGGGGGGTCATTATAGTCTGTTGTCTTTTCACTCCCCTGGTCTGTGCACATCTCAGGAATGTCTCTGCTTTGCTTTCCACCACCGCAGATTGTGCGAAGAAGAAATACGGCCCTTTTAATCATTAGCCACCGACCGCTTTGGCTCAAGATCTTTCTTCCTCTTCTACAAGAGGTAATTAAAGCAACATAATCCCTTGAGAATAGGGATGCACCGAATCCAGGATTCAGTTCGGGATTCGCCCAGGATTCGGGCTTTTTCAGCAGGATTCGGATTCGGCCAAATCCTTCTGCCTGGCCGAACCGAATTCGAATCCTAATTTGCATATGGAAATTAGGGGCAGGGAGGGAAATTGCGTGATGTTTTGTCACAAAACAAGGAAGTAAAAAATGTTTTCCCCTTCCCACCCCTAATTTACATATGCAAATTAGGGTTCGGATTCGGTTCAGTATTCGGCCGAATCTTTTGTGAAGGATTCGGGGGTTCGGCCGAATCCAAAATAGTGGATTCGGTGCATCCCTACTTGAGAATAAAGCAAAGGGACTATCCAGTTGCCAGAAAGATTTTAGAAACACCAAGGGGCAAATTCACTATAGGACGAAGCGCCTAACGCTAGCGTTAATTTGCTAGCGTAGTGCATTTTCGTTAATTCACCGATTCACTAATGGACGCTGGCGTAAATTCGCTAGTGTTACTTCGCACCCTTACGTCTGGCGAATTTGCGCAACGGACGTAACTACGCAAATTCACTGACGCGCGAATATTTCTGAATGCTACCTTTTACGCCAGACTTCCTTCACCAGGCGAAGTGCAATACAGTTGATAGGGATTGCTCCAAAAAAAGTTTACATTTTTTCTAAGTCTGAAAAAATGCTGGCGTTTTTTCTTTTTTTATGGGTAATAGGCTGAAAAAGATCGAAAATATTTTTGGGGCTCCCCTCCTTCCCCCCTACATTTCCTGACTCATGGCAACTTACCTAGACAGTGGGCACATGTGTAGGGCAAAATAACATTTTTATTTGAGGTTTTGAAGGTTTTCTAGGCATTTGTAGTGATTCTACGTATTCCTCCATTGTAACTTCAATGCAAATTAACCATCGCTAGCGTAACTTAGCTCTGCTTGGCGAATTAACACTAGCGCAACTTCGCAACCATACGCTTCCCCTGAGCGCAACTTTGGATTTTAGTGAATTTGCGTAGCGCTGGTGAAAATACGCCAGGTGAAGTGCGGCGCCAGCGCTCCGCAAATTCACTAAAATCCGAAGTTGTGCACAGGGGTAGCGTTAGTTTGCGAAGTTGCGCTAGCGTTAATTCGCCAAGCGAAGTGAAGTTTCACTAGCGATGGTTCATTTACATACGGCGCGAAATTCAAATTTCAATGGAGGAACACGTATCAGCACTACAAATGCCTAGTAAACCTTCAAATCAGCAAATATAAATGTTATTTTGCCCTACACATGTGCCCACTGTCTAGGTAAGTTGCCATGAGTCAGGAAATGTAGGGGGGAAGGAGGGGAGCCCCAAAAATATTTTCGATCTTTTTCAGCCTATCACCCATCATGTAGAAAACACACCAGCGTTTTTTGGGACTTAGAAAAAAATGTGACTTTTTTTGAAACAATCCCTATCTACTCTATTGCGCTTCGCCAGGTCTGAGGTGGCGAAGGAAGTCTAGCGTAAAAGGTAGCGTTCAGTACACTGCGCAAGTTAGTGAATTTGCGTAGTTACATCGCTAGCGAAAATTCGCCTGGCGTAAGGGTGCGAAGTAACACTAGCGAAACTACGCCAGCGTTCGTTAGTGAATTTGGGAAGTACCGAAAATGCCAAACGCTAGCGAATTAACGCTAGCATTCGGCGCTTAGTGAATTTGCGGCCAGGTGATTATCTCATATAGGACACACCCCTCATTTAGATCTTATGTTCCTTTTATGCAGCTGGTTTGGCTTTCTGGGTCACACCTGGCCGAGTCACTTGTAGATACTGGCCAATAAACAGTTTTCTATAGACCAGGCTTCCCACTGATTACGAACTTGATTTTCAAGGGGAAATTCCCCCATCACTTGCCAACAAATGCAGCATCATTCGGCCGATGCCTAAACAAGCTGTTTGCTATAAATATTGGAATGAAGCAGAAATGGGAATGATATTGGCCGTTCCCACTAGATGAGTAAGAAGCCATTACATTGGACTAGTCCTTTGTCTCTCTCAATGGACATTCAGATCCCAGAGAAGCAATTACAGAGCAGTGAACTGGTTAAAAAACTTAAAGGGACACTTTGCTTCTTCTCTGTGGGGAATGAGCAAGGAAAGGGTTACAGAGACAAAATGGCCATTTGTACAAGAGGGAAAGAAGCCAAGAATGGACAAATTGAAGCCAAAGCAGATTCAACATTTGCTCAAGAATCTGAAATTGATGATCCATAAAAGCACATTTTTATGTCAGTCCAGAAAAAAAAAGCTCAACTTGTTCTTCTGAAGCAGAAAAATGAAATGGGTTGTACAGGTGGGTCAACAAAATCCCAAATTTGTTCCGTATCAGGACAATAACGTTGTTGTTCACTGTTTTTACAGGAAAGGATTCTCCTTCCTAACTGATTAGTCTTCCCCTTCCTTTTACACCAAATTAACCCCCCCCCACTGATTACAGGAACATACCCCCCCCCCGATGGGATTTACAGATCCCTCCCTTGTCACTTTCACTAGTGCTGCCCTTAAACCACACAAGTGCCCCCCTGTATTTGTACTACTCTCTCCCCCCTACTCTCTCCCCCCTAATGTCTTCCCAATGAGCTTCTTGCACCTCCACTACTCCCTGTTATTTATTGAGGGGCCTTGGGCAGTGCCAGTATGGAGTCCAGTATATGTTGCCCCTGTATACGGGTGGGTCCATTCTGCTCAGGGCACCGTCTGAATGAGTTTATATGGAAGCCCCCTAGTCTGTGAGTCATTCAGATGTGGGGGCAGCGGGGGTCTCTGGCTTTTGGAAGACTCTCACATAGGAAATACAAGTTTTAAAACATTTTAAAAACATTTTGGTCAAAGGGTCTGTACAAAAGGGGTTAAAGAGGAATCACCTGTTACTGAAATATATTCCCTGTGGTTTCATAAAGAGGCAAACAAGTGGGAAACCAACGCAGCTAAAGCCACACCCCCTTCGGATGGGCCCCTAAATAAAGTCGGCCATAGACGTGCGCATTTTATTCTCTACGGCCTGTTATTCACCATTGGGATTAAAGTAAGTAGGAAAAATAACAAATGAGACGATGTTCTGCCCATTAATTGACTGGTAGCGATCGTACAAAAGTCAAACCTCCCAAGGTTTCAAACATGAGAAGACGACAAAAACGTGTGCCGCGACAGCGTAGCCATGCCCACTTTATGGCCACACCCCCTAATTACCATTTCAAAAAATTTGTCACGTTATGAAAGTTTGGACACATTTGTGGGAGTTTAAGTGCAATGTTTTATGTGTTATGAATGAATGAATTGCCCTTGAAGATGCTACTCCCAGTTCTCCCAAGTCACCTGCTTATCTTAAATAGTTACAATCGTTCTTTGCTTATCTTAAATGGTTACAAAATTAGCCAAGTGCAGCTGCTGGCTGTTTTAGGCTCTTAAAGGGGAACTCCGCAAAAACATAACTTAAGCTTTTTGAAAAGTAAACATCATTTTAAGCAACTTTGCAATATTCATCAATATATGCAGACTTTTCATGATTTTTAATGGTTTCTGGCACTTCCCTAAGCCCAGACCCCTGCTCTTCTGCTGATCTGTCGGACTACTTTGCTGAGCTGTCTGACTACTGTTACTTTGTATCAACAGCCATCTGTCCTCCAAACCCCACAATTCCCTGCACACGTGATTTCAATAAGGAAAGGAACATCCCAGTGCAATGCATTGTGGGTTATGTAGTTCCTGCATGTTGTCTGTAAGTACAATGTGTAACATCAGTGTTTAGTCCTTCCCAGGATTTCAAATGATGCAGAAAGAGAAGAAACAGGTAACTGTGATGGGTATATTGGGAGTTTCTGTGTTATGTGGGCCTTGTTATGTTTTGGGTAGCCGAGGATGAGTAGAGTATAACATTGCTTTAATAGCAGACTCATGCAGCCATTACACAACAGTAACTTCCAACTCTATCAAATATTCATTGTATCTTTGTGTCTATGGGCAGTTTATTCCTGAAGCAATTGATGATGCTGAAATAAAATCATGGGCTAATAACTCACTACTATGGGAGGCACAGAATGAATACAGGGAAGGGCCACCCAGCAGAGAAGGAACGGACTCATCATTCCAGGCTGCCCAGAAACCACTCACGTTTAATCTCTGTATAGTGCTGGGGAATATGTCGGTGCTATAGAAGTAATGACCACCGTGGGGCACATTTACTAAGCTCGAGTGAAGGATTAGAATAAAAAATACATAGAATTTCCAAGTATTTTTTTGGCTACTTCAACTATTGAATTGGCTACTTTGACCACGACTTTGAATCGAATGATTCGAACTAAAAATCGTTCCACTATTTAACCATCGATAGTCGAAGTACTGTCTCTTTAAAAAAAACTTCTACCACCTACTGCGCCACCTAAAACCTACCGAGCACCAATGTTAGTCTATAGGGGAAGGTCCCCATAGGGGTAAATTTATCAAAGAGTGAAGTTCCGCCTCTAGAGTGAAATTCCGCAGCTCTCAATTCATTTCTATGGGATTTTGAAAGGCGTATTTATAAATGGGTGGAGTGAAAGTTCGCCCTTTGATAAATACACCTATAAAAATCCCATAGAAATGAATGGAGAGTGGCGGAATTTCACTCTAGTGGCGGAACTTCACTCTTTGATAAATATACTCCTTAGACTTTCCTAGCAATTTCTGATCGAAGGAAAATCGTTCGATCGATGGATTAAAATCCTTTGAATCGTTCGATTTTTCCTTCGAACGAATTGCGGTAAATCCTTCGACTTTGATATTTGAAGTCGAAGGATTTAACTTCGCTGGTCGAATATCGAGGGTTAATTAACCCTCGCTATTCGACCCATAGTAAATGTGCCCCATAGTGTTTATGGTGCGGTCTCGTCATTAACAAGATCAGGATCATGTGTATCAGGATAATCATGATCAGTAGGAACCATTCCCAGTCATATCCTCAACCATTGACATCATCTTCATCAAAATCTTTTCATCCGCACAATCGTTCATCTCTTCATTATTATCATAATCACCAGCAAAACCCGAATTCTCACTTTCTGCATAATCAAGCTTATTATGGTCTACAAACAAGAGCCGCAAAATATCATCAATTAATTGATCATCATTTTTTGGCAAATGATCATGTTATGTACAACCTGCAACATTGGCCTCCTCCTCCTCCACCAAACCCTTAGGCTCATCCTCAGCAGCTTCATTGGTTTCATTATGTTCATCAAGCACAAATCTCAATCATCAACGTCATCATTATCATCATCTTGGCCGCCATCATTATGAAAATGATCCAACAATCTCATTATTATTTGCATATCATCTGCACCTTGCCATCAACATACTTCCTCTTCATCTTTATAATGAACAATATTATTATCAACAAAATAATTATTGACCATCAGCATCAACATTATCAAAAGCAAAATCAATATTGTCTACATAGTCTTCCCAAAACACTGCATCGTCGCAATCATTTGGATGCCAAAATATCATCATTATCCTCAGCATCATCATCAACAATAAAATCATTATTACCGTATATACTCGAGTATAAGCCGAGTTTTTCAGCCCCCAAAATATGCTGAAAAATTCTACCTCGGCTTATACTCGGGTCAAGCGCAAAAACAGTCGCCGGCGCCTAAGAATATTTGCTGGGGCCTAAGAATATTCGCCGGCGCCTTAGAATAGTAGCCGGCGCCTAAGAATATTCGCCAGCGCCTTAGAATATTCGCTGGCGCCTAAGAATATTCGCCGGCGCCTTAGAATAGTAGCCGGCGCCTAAGAATAGTCATCCAAAAACGAGATTGAAACTTACCAGAAGCTGCTGCATTTCTCACCCTTGGCTTATACTCGAGTCAATAAGCTTTCCCAGTTGTTGGAGGTAAAATTAGGTACCTCGGCTTATACTCGGGACGGCTTATACTCGAGTATATACGGTACCTACATCGTCAATAAGTGTATTATCATCATCATCATCATCATATCAAGAAAGTCAATGCCATGATTATCACCAGCATGTTGCCATGAAGAAAGCCATTATCACCTATTCCCTGCAGTTGTGGGCAGAAGGCTACTGTTTCGTAGCAGAAGAGCCAGTGTTTATTGATTTATAACTTGTATATGTGGAAATAGCACCTTATCATACGTGGGTGATACAACCCTGATATAGACTTTGAAACCCTTAGTGCGTGAGAAGGACGGTAGTGGCCCAACCAGCCATAAAACAACAGACAGTTTAAACATAGTAACACAAGTGTTGTATTTATGACTCTGCATACAATCCCTTTGGAAATGTTATATATCTTTATTTTTGAGAGTTAAGCAGAAAAGTTTTTTTTTTTTTATTTGTAACTGGAAATTGTTGTTGAACGAGGCCACGTGATCAAGTCCATGTGAGTTGATTGTGGTGATGAAGTGGCAATGCAATAAACACAAGTGGAATCCCTCTGTAGGCCAGAAGGCAACAATGACCCAGTTACACTGAAGTGGAGGGATCCCAGTTGGATTGTGTTTTACTGAAAAGCTTTATTTTTTTTTTTGCTCTGAACATGTGCTCTCTCTTTCTAGATGCCACCAAAAACACGATGGTGGCTTCACGCATGTTTAAAAATAAAGAAGTAGGTTTTCCCCACACATTGCGGATGATCCTCTTTTCTGAATGAATGAATGAATAAGCCATAGACTTGTATGGTGTCGCACGTCAACCCAGAGATAGGGTTGGCTAAACGAAACGGGTCAAATTCGTCCAAGCCTACTAATGAACCCTAACCGTATCTCCAAATACTTTCCATAATGAATCTTTTCTATCTCCAGTGATATTTAACCTTCTGGCTTCTAGTTACCCCATCTACTCTACAATCCCAAAAGGCTTCATCTGAGCAGAAGCCTTCCCATGACATGATCTCATAACATTCCCCTATCTCCCATAATGGCAAGGGATTCCTCAAATAAATGAACAAATCAAGAACTGAACCTACCACCTCCCTCCCGGTTTGCTTCTCACAAGAGAAGCTTCTTACCACAAGTAACAAATACAACACGTTCCTCCAACTTTCAGTTTTCTCACCATGTCTTTGAAGCCACAGTCAAAGAGTTGATTATTTCTACTGAGTCCAGTTTGTGGTTGGCTCAGCTTTATCTCCATCATCACCACCATATTCTCATATAACCAGCCTTCTGTATCACTTGCCAGAATGACATTACAACCCTTGTGGCTACATTCCAGTACTTTATCCTTGAGGCTCAAGTCCACCCACTTGGTTCTAAAGCATAACTAGGGCAGTGTGCTAATTAGATTCCCAACTGCATATTGGTTTGGCCCTTATTGGGACTCATTAGTGCAGTACAGGGTTTTCTGATGAGCCTTGATCTAAAGCCATGAGAAAAACATGTTGGACACCATTCTCATTTATAAACAATGCAGAAGGAGTTCTGATAGAAAGGCCTGTTATTTTCATGAAACTCTCCATCGCCTGTAGGTGGGTTCCAAACTTCCAAACCTCCATCAGGGCCCCCGACAAGTTATCTTTTCCCACAATATACAGTTTTTTTTCACTTGGAAGTTAAGCCAGTGTGTTGTTTATATGCAGGTTCTTCTGCCCGTAGATGAAGACAAATCAGCTCGTGAGTCTCAATGTCGCCTTCATTTCAAATAAACTGCCCTTCTCTCGCACAAATACATTGAGATTTATAAAGTTTTAAAAGGTTTATGGAAGTTTTAGTGACAGACTGAGCACTGGGCCCAGACTCCAACGGTAAAGATGAAGCTGAAGTAGGAAAACAAGCTCCGAATATCAGATTCCAAGTATGTGGCATTAGGGAAAAGAGCAGAAATATTTCGAGCAATCTCCATGGAAGTAACACAGAACACAAATATCATTCAGAACTTGACTTCTCTTTAGCAACAGCCTAATCATTTCATTTTGTGTTTCTTAAAGAAAGTGCAGCCAAATGGGAGCAGCCGGGGCATTTATTTGAGCAGCCGGGGCAAGTTCATGATGAAGCACATGGATATTGAGGGGGGTGGGGGATTATTATTTGTAGGGATGCACCGAATCCAGGATTTGGTTCGGGATTCGGCCAGGATTCGGCCTTTTTCAGCAGGATTCGGATTCGGCCGAAACCTTCCGCCCGGCCGAACCGAATCCGAATCCTAATTTGCATATGCAAATTAGGGGCGGGGAGGGAAATCGCGTGACTTTTTGTCACAAAACAAGGAAGTAAAAAATATTTTCCCCTTTCAACCTCTAATTTGCATATGCGGATTCGGTTCAGTATTTGGCCGAATCTTTCACGAAGGATTCGGGGGTTCAGCCGAATCCAAAATAGTGGATTCGGTGCATCCCTAATTATTGAGGTGATAAAGTCCCACAGAATTTTTCCGACATTGACTATTTAGAACACTTTTAAAAACCAATAGAACTGCTGGGTTCCTAGACAACACTTTGGTGATTTTTGGGCATTTGCTTTCACTTCTACCTATTTGCAAATAACTTTGTCATTGATTTCAACTAAAATAGTCAAAATACCAGTAATCAGTTTGTTCCTATGTGTAATTTCAATTTAGTAAATCCAGGACTTAGGGGGTCACTGTGGAGAAGCCGATGAGAACATTTTCTAACAACAACAGTGATGGGAAATGTGGTCCCGGTCCATATACTTTCCCTCAAAAACAGGCTCTGAATATCCCTTTAAAGAATATTCCTGCTATTACTGTTGAGAATGTACACAGGGAAGACAATGATGTTATAATGAGGGAGCTCTGTAATATACAGCAAATTGGATGGAGCCTTTCCTAGAGGCCTCTGCATTGCTGCAAATCATCCCTGATTTTATAGGAACAGAGGTCTTTTAGTTCCAGTTGGGTGTAACCCGTTCAGGGCTAACAGCCCGGCTTTTAAAAGTCCCATGTGTTCACAATTTATTTACATTATGCCATTTCTAGGAAGCTGGAAGAAAATAAGCTGAAAGTGGAATTTTTGGAGAGTCAGAGCACAGGTGCCGATGCGGTTGTGTTATTCCACCTGCTCACTGGTTTCTCTGCTCCCTGCAAGTGTGAACTTGTCTTAAATCCAATGTGAAAGTAGCAAGAAGACTTTTCCTAGTGGCTTCCATATTGTCTCCAACTCCCAGCACCCACCAACATCTCAATGAGTTCTGGGAGTGGCAGTTGAATAACATCTAGAGGTGCCCCCACCAATATGAGATAAGTTCCTGACTAGCATGTCTGGGATCCATGAAGCTTTATGTTTTTCTAAATGACCTTTTTTAAAAATGCCTTTGTTTTGTGGCCAAGACGGAGCAGTTTGAAGGCTCAGCAGAGGAACGTGTTGGGCACCTTGGTACCAAACCTGAATCAGTATCTTAGAGATCTAATAGTGGACATTTCTTGCTGCTATCTATAGCCTCATTTACACTAATGGCTCGTTCCTGGAGAGTAAACCATTCCGCGTGGATATGGAAACAGGCAAATCAGTGAGGGACATATTCACAAACATCAAGGCAGATATTTTTAGTCTCACATTTTATTCTACATTGAGTTCTCATCCAGCGACAGCAGATTATAATCCTTCCGAGTCGCACTCTAAAGGAAGGAAACTTCAGGCAACTTTGCTCCACATAACGTCCCTCCTAAAACGTCCCTTTTTCCATCAATCCCATGTGCCACAACGATTAAAGCTTTGGGCTTTCCTTTAAAATGTTCGTCAACTTTGGACCTTTCTTTCTTTCAAGCTTTGTGTGACAGGTCAGGAAATGTGCCAAGTCAACCAGAACAATAGGAGCTCTTGTCTTTGTCCATTTACAGAAGAAGAGAATTTTATGGATGGGCCAGTTACAATTCCAAATATTAAACAAAAAATGAAGTGAGAGGGGAGGAGAAGTCATGTGAAAACATCTCAGGACTCTACTAGTAAGTATAAAAGCTCTAGTTCCTCCAGCCTCATGTGGCATCTCTGAAATCAGTGAGGTGGCCATTCTCATTTCGTTTCTGCACTCAAAATGTTCCAATTAGAAGAGGCAGTGAAAGGAACCGGAGCTTATTTCTACTAAATGTAGTTTGGTGGCCAAATCAAGCCCAGATCCGCTCAATGGTGATGGCCAATTGGGGGTATGACCAGCTTTACAGTTCAACATTCTAAACCAGGAGTGCCCATACTTGGATGGTCTACTTTTAGTGATGTTGTCCCATGAGGATCTACATCAATTAGGATCTACTGATTACCAGCTAATGGTCTACTGGTAGATCCCGGTCTACCTTTTTGACACCCCTGTTCTAAGCCATCGATGCAGTTGAAAAGACATGAACTTGAACATGAGGATTTGGGGGTGCTGGGGGAGAATTGTACAGAGTTGCTTTTCCAGAAAGAAACTTCTGGTGATACTTTCATTGTGGAACTGGCAAATAATACAGTATCTTTATTGCTTTACACACCAGAGTATTTATACACTTTATTTGTTTGTGGCCCCTAACAGACCATGAAGTCTCCAAAACAAGGGTTGTTCCCTCTCGTAGTCAACAGAACCATGAGTTTTATATCATTTTTTTTTTTATATATAAAACTGACAAATCCCTACTGTGGTTTTGGCCCGTTGCCTTAACTATATTTAACATTTCATGAAGATTACTTTTTACAATTTTTAAATATCCGCAGGAGATCATAAAACCGGATTTAAACCGCGCGTGGAAAGAAAAGGTTCCAATTTTACCTTTGTGTTAAAGCAACAATTGAAATTGATGTCACACTCGGGGGTTATAAATGATCGCAGGAAAGAGGTTTGGGGTTGGGGAGTTAATTGTAGAAAAGTGCTGGGCCCCCTGCATTGCGCCAGGATTGTGGGAAACACGGACATGTTCTTGCGTCAGAAGCGTCGCATGTTTCCACAATTTGGCTCTTTTTTTTTTCCCCCGGCCTCTTCATTAATCTCCGCATGCATCTGCTGGAACAGAAACAGAACTTTACATGTAGAACATAAAACATTGTTATGATCCGAGAGCTCCTCGTGAATCGTGGGATAGGAACGGTCTCCGCTATGGGCGCTGCTTGGGGACGAGAGAAAGTCATTTTTTATAGGAATATCTCACTTGGGAGACAGATAACAGGTTCCAATCAAAGGCAAAGCTTTCCATCTGCTTCTGGCTCTAAAGGAAGTTATTTAGGCAGAAACATTTCCTTTCATCGCAGAGAGAAGTCACACTGGGGATAAATCATCTGCTTTCACATCTAGAAATAAGCAGCAAATGTTTATTTCAACTCTATATTGGCTTATTTCAGGCCTGGGCTGCACAAAGGAGACAGCAGTCAGATCCTATAGTAAAGATAACTTGTCATATAATTCATTTGGGTTGGAAAAAGACACAAGTCCATTAAGTTCAACCCCTCAAAATTAACCCAAACTGTGGTCGGACTGGACACTAGGAAAAACCCCAGTGGGCCTCAAGCCCTCCTCCGGGTGTGAAGGGTTTGGGTCTGGGTCGTCAGGGTCTAAGAGGGTCCCACCGGCCCAGTCTGACCCTGGCTATAGCCACATTACAATTGTATCTAAGTAACATTTATTTCTTTGTTCTCAATTAGTTGTTCTCAGTGTCTAACTTCTGTTTGTCTTTCTAGGCCTGTACTGAGTACAATGGCTCTATTGCACTTTGTATTTGGGATATATGCTTGAAATTCTTCAACACATTTGATTGGTAGTTATGTCATACAGGACCGCCATCGGAAATCGCAGGGCCGCTTATGACAACATTTCCTGGGCCCCCTGAGCCACGCCCACCGCAAGCCCCACTAACAGGTCCGCCCTCCCCACCACACAGTAAAAAAAACAAAAAAAAAATACTGGTGGCTAGGGTTCCCACATGTTAATAAAAAATAAAAAAATATTGGTGGTCAGGGCCCCCCATTAAAAAATGTTGGTGGCTAGGACCCCACATGAGAAAAAAATGGTGGCCAGGCCCCTCCCCCCACATTATAAGAAAATTATTGGTGGCCAGGGCCCCTTAAACGTCCATGCCTTCCTGAAGTCAGCAGCCCGACTAATCAAGTAAGTGTGTCGTGGCCGGGCCCCCCTTACCCTCGGGCCCCCTACAACTCTCCCCCCTGATGGCATATGTTCTGATTGGTCGCAGTTCCTTATTATTTGGCACGAAACGTGTTAGGCCTCTTTCTAAGATATGTTTTCCATTTTCTAACAACTGGCTGGGAATATTTCATGAAGTTGTAATATTTACTACAATCTCACAATCAGTATTTTACCTTCTCACTGAGGTTTTATTGTGACGGTGAGGGGGGCACCGTGTTCCCTAAAACCATGTTCAATAAATCATTAGCCGGACTTCATTCATCTGAAGAAAGATGAAACATTAAGGTATAGTTGGGGTTGGCCTGAAAATGGAGAAGATTAGGGGGAGGGTTACTTTTGTAGGTGAATTTATTGCACAAAATGAGTGGGACACAAAGAAGAATCAAGTCGGACTGGGGTTCTACTTACCAAGTATAAAGCAAAGATTAGAGATCAGCAATAAACAGGCAGAGGTTCAGTAAAGGACAACTTGGTGTTTCATAAAATAATGATTTCTAGGAAAGGACTGGGAGGCTCAGTTCCAAACGAGGGGCCACTTTAACTCTTTATCCCACTTGGCCTTATAATTAGACTTCCCATTTCATTCCGACTCCTCAGTTATAATTGCAGCCCTTTCCTCAATCTGTAAATACTTTGAATTCTAATGGCTCCGTGTGCTGCTATTTTGGCCATTATTCCTGGCTCGCCGTTCCAGGGGTAACATTTTGTTGACTGGGCCCCAGTCTTTGTCTGAACCCGTTGGCCCTACAATAACATGTCACTTGGTTGGGTGACTGAACATTTCCCAGATGTAATTTGTGTAGAAGCAGCAGATAAGTTATCAGCTCAGCCCAAATTGTCTGCAGTCCAGAATGAAAGGTCAGGCCAGATAAGAGCCAGACTGTGTCCCTGGAACAATGGGAGCATGAAACCCCCCCCCCCCCGCCACAATATAGAAGCCTGGGAGGGGGGAGAGGAAGCCAAATATTATTTGTTATGAGAACTTTAATACTGATTATGTTAATCTAAAGCAACTGGAAACTGTTTAAAAAGGGAGAGTCGGGGAACAAATCCATTCATAGCCTTCCCTGTTGGATTGGAATCTATGAAACCTACCGCAGTCTCACTGGGCTCTGCAGTCCTCGTGCCAATACCTGCTGCGTTTTATACGCTTTTTACTGAGCCACAGGCACAACCAAGGCTACGTGGGAGCACAGACCATTTGAGGCAGCTTTTAGGCCATCAATCCTATGCCACCTGCATGAAATACTCTATAGGACCTACATTGAGAAAACAAGGCAATGGCACATTTCCAGGTCCGGGTGATTATTTGGAATAAAGCCCTTCACATTTAGTCGGAAATGGAAAAGAAAAGAGATTGAGCGACAGCTGTGAGACCGAGGCCTCTTGGGGGGGTCAGAGTTTAGGGACAGGGCTGTGACCTGCTAGAACCAATGGGAAATAGACTATAGAAATAGAAGTTTTGTCCCAATGGGGAAGAAACATTGGGGTTTCCTGTCCTGAAGTCGCTGTGAGGTTCAACATTGGCCTCCGATCCCACAGAAATGGAGCAGGTGCAGTTTGGTTCGGCCAATTTCTTTTCCCACTTGACCCAAGGCCTCATCCGCGGTTGAACATATGACTGGAGGGTCTCTCCTGGGAAACCAACAATGACAAACTGCCTTTTATTTCAGTCCAGCACACTCACCATCTCCAATGACTATTTATATACCCATATACTGTATATATATATATATATACTGAGGATATCGGTCAGTTACTGGATCAGCTCTGAAAATGTAATCTGCTTATTCACCATGCCCCCCCCCCCAAATGATGAGAAAGTGCAGAGGGAATCTGAATAAAGAGAATAAAAGAAGAGCTGCCATAATTGTATCCGGTATCCAACCCTCAGACCAATCGGATATCCAGTGGGATCCAGCCATGTATGGCTCTGTCTATCAGATGCCTGGACTGAGCTGTCGTATTCACTTTCTGTAGATGTGAGTGGGTTGAGAAGGAAAAACAAACCTGAGAGTGTGATGCCACAATGGGCATTAGGGTCACAGGCTGACGCGGGGGTCTTACTACATCACAGCTGACGTTGGGCACAGGGCCCCACAACATCAAGGCAAAGTCCAGCACCGATACTTTACACCAAATGTCCTTGTTTTTGCACAAAGAATGTACTTTAATATATGAATATTGATATGTTCCAGGGTAGAGAAAGGTGTCCCGGTATCAGCAACTCTAGGGGGTAAATTTATCAAAGAGTGAAGTTCCGCCACTAGAGTGAAATTCCGCAGCTCTCCATTCATTTCTATGGGATTTTGAAAGGCGTATTTATCAATGGGTGAAAGTGAAAGTTCACCCTTTGATAAATACGCCTCTAAAAATCCCATAGAAATGAATGGAAAGTGGCGGAATTTCACTCTTGTGGCGGAACTTCACTGTTAACTTCACTCTTTGATAAATATACCTCTAGGTTCTTTACTGAGCAAGGAGTCTGGGATTCCCCCCGTATAGCAGCTGGTTGGTACTGGTTGTACAGGCCTGGCGCTGTTATTACAAATGACTGGCAATTTACTCGTTATAAGTAGTTCTCTGACCCTGGCACTCGCCTGATTCCCTCTTCCACATCTCCGACTATCCAACAAGCCCCCGCCCTGGTCATTTAATGGTCCCGGTCCTGTAAATGGATTTCTTTTTTCAGCCTGAGCTACTGTGTAACTAACATAGAGGGACATGAAGCTGGGGGCGAGTGGAAGGCCATGAGGGTTTCAAGGAATCACAGGTCCCTCACTGGATCTTGATCTGCGGGTGCCTCATAAACAGTTAAATACTTACACCCCCCACCCCAACTCCCACTCTCCTTATCACGTTCTCCACATGAATCATTCTGTTTGCAAATCCCCTGAGAGTCTGGGTGAGAAGAGCGGAGAAGACGCCCCCATATTGGGGAGACTCCATCAAATCCCACTTTGTTCCCTCTGGGCCGGAACTTCTCTTTTCAGGAATCAAATGTATCAGGAGGGACCTGGGATTGAAAGGAATGAAAGGGAAACTCCTCAGCAGGACCAGGGACTCATGGGAATGATGAAGAATGTCTGTAAGGTGCTACTGAATATGTTGGCGCCATAAGGATAATAATCTGGTATTTTGATTAAGTTCCCTAAAGGCAATGGCACAATCATATACTTTCCTGCTGCAAATTCATCATTACCCACTGGCCATTTGATTGGTGTAAATAAGATCAGTAACGAGTATTCCCACCCTCGCAATTCCTCCCACCTCACACAGACCCACATTCCCTCAGCCTGAAACTGTCACTCGTACATTCTACAAGTGTCATTACTCCCTGAAACCTTTGGCTTCTCAGTAAATACCAATATTTCTCATTGTGTCATTCCTGGGGATCTCCCACAAACACTACTGTCTACTTTATCATCACCGTCACATACTCTACACTCACCATCACATACTCTACCCACCATCACATACTCTACACTCACCATCACATACTCTACACTCACCATCACATACTCTACACTCACTATCACATACTCTACACTCACTATCACATACTCTACACTCACTATCACATACTCTACTCACCATCACATACTCTACACTCACCATCACATACTCTACACTCACTATCACATACTCTACACTCACTATCACATACTCTACTCACCATCGCATACTCTACACTCACCTGCGCATACTCTACACTCATCAACGCATACTCTACACTCACCATTGCATACTATTTACGCAGTTGTATACTCAACAGCGAATACGCTATACACACCATCGCATACTCTATTCTCCCTGTCCCATACTCTATACAGCCCGCCGCATACTCTATACTCCCCACTACATAGTATTTACACAGTTGTATACTCTATACTCAACAGTGCATACTCGATACCAGTGATTCCCAACCAGTAGCTCATGAGTAACAAGTTACTCTCCGACCCCTTGGATGTTGCTCCCAGTGGCCTCAAAGCAGGAGATTATTTTTCAATTCCAGACTTGGAGGCAAGTTTTAGTTGTATAAAAACCAGTTGTACTGCCAAACAGAGTCTCAATGTAGGTTGACAATCCACATAGGGGCTACTAAATGGCCAATCACAGTACTTATTTGGCACCCAGGAACATTTTTCATGCTTGTGTTGCTCCCCAACTCCTTTTTCTTCTTAATGTTGCTCCTGGATTCAAAAGGTTGGGGATGCCTGGTCTATACACAGCGTTGCATTCCCTATACTCCCTGTCCCATACTCTATACTCCCTGTCCCATACTCTATACTCCCTGCCCATGCTCTATACTCCCCGGCACATACTCTATATCAGGGCTCCCCAACTTTTTGGTAGCCCCTATGTGTACTGGCAGCCTACAAGAGGCTCTACTTGGCACTATACTTAGTTTTTATGCAATTAAAACTTGCTTCCAAGCCTGGAATTCAAAAATAATCACCTGCTTTGAGGTCACTGGGAGCAACATCCAATTGGTTGGAGAGCACTCCACTGGTCTATACAAACAGCGCATACTCTATACAAACTCTCCCATACTCTATACTCACCATCGCATACTCTATACGGACCATCGCATACTCTATACATACACCATCATATACTCTGTACTCACCATCGCATACACTATACTTACTGACGCATATGCTATACACACACCATCGTATACTTTATACTCATGTCGCATTCTATATATGCATTGCTGCATACTCAATACACACCGTCACGTACGCTAAACATATCTTCTATAATCTATATGCACCGTCACATACTCTAAACTCACTGTTGCTCACTGGGGCAGGGACTGATGGGAATGGGATATGGGTAATTAGATTGTAAGCTCACTGGGACTGTGACTGTCTCTACTTCCTCTCTATTTCCTGCTGGGACTGTCTCTACTGCCTCTCTATTATTTCCTGCTGTGACTGTCTCTACTGCCTCTCTATTATTTCCTGCTGTGACTGTCTCTACTGCCTCTCTATTATTTCCTGCTGGGACTGTCTCTACTGCCTCTCTATTATTTCCTGCTTTGACTGTCTCTACTTCCTTTCTATTTCCTGGAACTTGTGTGACTGTCTCTACTTCCTTTGTATTCCTTGGTACTCGTGTGACTGTCTGTACTTTATTTCTATTTCCTGGTACTCCTGGTTTCTCACACACAAATGAAATCTGCATCCATGAAAGGGTTAAAGTGCCCCCCCCCCATCGTGTCAGTTTAGGTGGGACAGAAGTGCGTAGCCCAAAAGTGATGGCGATTAGTAGGAAGTGGGTGGGGTTACAGGTTGAGTGGGCGTGGCTTGTTTACAGTGGGCGTGTCACAGGCAGATCCTGATTTGTAAACGAGAAGGTTTGGTAGTTTGAGTGTTCGAGGAGTCAGGGGCTCATATATATCTATAACAGGAGCCCCAGTGGCTATTGGCCATTAGTGAGGCCCAGGGAAGGAAGTATTAGGAGTTGCAGAGAAATCAGTGACACTGACCTCTATGTCTTTAATCCTTACGTCATGCCTGGGGGTGCTACTCACTTCCACACTGCCCCACAGTGAACTGCTCATTCCATGATCAGAGTGGAATTGAGAGAACATGAGTGGAAGGTTGTGGGACTGAGCCCAGAGGACTTTGTCTGTGAGTCTCCTCCTCGTCCCACACTCAGTGAATAGACACTTGGGCTCATTCATGGGGTCAAGGGATTTACTGACAGAGGCTCCATGTGACCCATAGTGACTGTCCAGCTAATAATAATGATAATAATGATAATAATGATCATAATAATAATAATAATGATAATAATAATAATGATAATAATGATAATAATGATAATAATAATAATAATGATAATAATAATAATGATAATAATAATAATAATGATAATAATAATAATGATAATAATAATAATGATAATAATAATAATGATAATAATAATAATAATGCTAATAATAATAATGATAATAATGATAATAATAATAATGATAATAAAAATAATGCTAATAATAATGCTAATAATAATAATAATAACTGTCTCTCATATATTGTACATATCCCCCGGGGGTGTAAGAGCTGCTCCAGAAGTACAAGGGGGAGGACAAGTTATGAGAAACGGGACCCCCACACATTAACCTCTCATGTGCCAGTACTTGAGAGTCCTGGGGTACATTGTGGGGCTCTCAGTAGCCCCAAGTGCTAGTCAAACCCTCAGCCAAACACTTCAAAGAAGAATAAGGTCTCCTGGGGCACAAGGACTATTTATAGAATTGTATCTGCCTGTGCTCAGCTCCTGTATCAGCTTTATCTACTCACCCCCCACAGTCTGGCAGTCTAACCAATGTCTGGTTGCTAGGGTCAGCGCTAACACTCACACCCCACAGTCTGGTTGCTAGGGTCAGAGTGAAGCTTGAGAGAAGAGAAGAAACGTGTGATTGAAGGAAATGTCGGAGGGTTCCTGGGGGTCGGCAGCGGTGGGAGATGAGCGTCTCCTGTTCCCATTAGCCCAACACACAAATGTGGCACAAGTCGTTCATTAGTCACTAATGTCATTAGGAGGGAACAGGAGCCACCGGGCAGGACTGGGGCTCAGTCTCACGTCACCCTGGGGATTTGCACCTTTCTTACCCCCCCAATTGTCATGTTTGTGCAGCAATAGTCGTTACCATTAGAAACTCTAACTGACAGTCAGGTTGGCCAAAGAGTCGGGTTTAAGAAGTTCAAGTAACAATTAGTTACAGAACGATCAACATGACCCACAGGCAACTGTTAATACGTCGATTGACATTTAGTGTGAGTTTAAGGTCAGACTCACCTCCCTACAGTCCCTATTCACTGCCACTAACTGCCACTTCTTCAATTCCTCCTCATTCCACTGCCAAACCCTGTGGCCTTTGCTTTGTCTCAAGCCCCTTCTCAATCACTGACCCTCTCCCTCTGCTGATGGGGAACAATCTTTCAGGGGCCCCAAGTGTATTTTCAGAGCTGCACTTTAATGTTGGGACCCTTCTGGGGCAGCACCAGCCTCTATTGGCTCTACACTTGCCACTTATGGGTCATTGTGAGCAGGAACACTAAACAGCTATATCTGCTCTACAGATTGTAAGCTCTATGGGACAGGGGCCTCCTTCCTCGTGTGTCTCTTGTCTCTTTGTTGCACTTCTCTGTATTTCTTCACTTTTCTCTTCTCCAATATCCAAACGACTCTTGTACCATCTGCAGGGAGAGAGGCCCCAGTCTGGGTGGGAGCTGTTGGTTCCCCCATTGATAAAACTGCCCCCCCAGCATAGGCCACGTGTCTTCCCCAGACAAATAAGTGGCCAGTGCCACCAACCTTTCCCCAGACGCATTACAGGCAAAATAAATGACATTTGGAGCTAGTGGATTCTTTTGGATTATTAAAGGGATACAGTCATGGGAATCTTTTTCCCCCCAAACACATCAGTTAATAGAGCTGCTCCAGCAGAATTCTGCACTGAAATCCATTTCTCAAAAGAGCAAACTGATTTTTTTATATTTAATTTTGAAATCTGACATGAGGCTAGACATATTGTCAATTTCCCAGCTGCCCCCAGTCATGTGACTTGTGCTCTGATAAACTTCAGTCACTCTTTACTGCTGTACTGCAAGTTGGACTGATATCCCCCCCAGCAGCCAAACAACAGAACAATGGGAAGGTAACCAGATAGCAGCTCCCTAACACAAGATAACAGCTGCCTGGTAGATCTAAGAACAACACTCAATAGTAAAATCCAGGTCCCACTGAGACACATTCAGTTACATTGAGTAGGAGAAACAACAGGCTGCCAGAAAGCAGTTCCATCCTAAAGTGCTGGCTCTTTCTGAAATCACATGACCAGGCAAAATGATCTGAGATGCACCTACACACCAATATTACAACTAAATACACTTGCTGCTTCAGGAATAACATTTTATATTGTACAGTCAATTATTTGCAGTGTAATATAGAAATAAAAACTACACCATAAAAATCATGGCAGAATCATTTGCATTTTGCTTCTAACTGAATTTAACCGACGCAATGGGTGAAATTGTATTTGTTTAACCCCTGACACAATGCGCAGGTCCATTAAGTACAAGACTGTCAGCTCACCCTCCTGTAGTTCTTGGGGGGGGCTAAATTTGGGGGGGGAGGAGGCGTCGCTCCTAATCAACGATATAATAATTCAGTATTTCTTGTTCCGAGTGGAAATAGGTGTAATGATCTTTTCTACAGAAAATCAACCAATTAAATGCCCCGAATGCCCCGTGTTCTGTGACTAACGGGGTAACATCGGCCGCAGGGGCAAACAAATGACACGGATATGAATCCGGAACCTGCTTTTCTTATTAAGTTAATCAGTTACTGTATCAGTTCATGTATCCAACAAGTCTTCCATTCCAGCACCAATTTGTGTGACGCACAGACCCTGCAGCCCCCCTGATACAAAGGCAATGGATTTGCTTTCTTTCTACTCCTATTTATAAATATCAAGGGCTTCTCTTCATTGGGTCTGGCGATTGCCCAATTCAGCCCCCCATTGTGCATAGAGCTGGGGTGTCACATACAAACTCTTTTGCCCTCCCAGCAGTAAATCGGTTGTACGAACCCAAAAGCCACTCACTTTGTCACCAGTCTGACGGCAGCTTTGCACAAGAAATTGCAATGAAAGAGCCATTGAGTGAGAATTAACATAAATAAATAGTCCCAGCATTCCTGTCCCACCAGCAGCACCCGCACACCTACTGCCTTATAATCTGGCCCAAAAACTCACAAATCATCCCACTGTCACCCCCATATCACAACTGTATAATATATAGGCACAGCCCCCCATCTTTCCCCTGTCCCAGTGACACCCCCATATCATATATGCACATAATGTAAGTGTATAATATATAGGCACAGCCCCCCATCTTTCCTCTGTCACCCCCATATCATATATGCACATAATGTAAGTGTAGAATATATAGGCACAGCCCCCCATCTTTCCCCTGTCACCCCCATATCATATATGCACATAATGTAAGTGTATAATATATAGGCACAGCCCCCCATCTTTTCCCTGTCACCCCCATATCATATATGCACATAATGTAAGTGTATAATATATAGGCACAGCCCCCCCCCATCTTTCCTCTGTCACCCCCATATCATATATGCACATAATGTAAGTGTATAATATATAGGCACAGCCCCCCATCTTTCCTCTGTCACCCCCATATCATATATGCACATAATGTAAGTGTATAATATATAGGCACAGCCCCCCATCTTTCCTCTGTCACCCCCATATCATATATGCACATAATGTAAGTGTATAATATATAGACACAGTCCCCCATCTTTCCTCTGTCACCCCCATATCATATATGCACATAATGTAAGTGTATAATATATAGGCACAGCCCCCCATCTTTCCTCTGTCACCCCCATATCATATATGCACATAATGTAAGTGTATAATATATAGGCACAGCTCCCCATCTTTCCTCTGTCACCCCCATATCATATATGCACATAATGTAAGTGTATAATATATAGGCACAGCCCCCCATCTTTCCCCTGTCACCCCCATATCATATATGCACATAATGTAAGTGTATAATATATAGGCACAGCCCCCCATCTTTCCTCTGTCACCCCCATATCATATATGCACATAATGTAAGTGTATAATATATAGGCACAGCCCCCCATCTTTCCCCTGTCACCCCCATATCATATATGCACATAATGTAAGTGTATAATATATAGGCACAGCCCCCCATCTTTCCCCTGTCCCAGTGACACCCCCATACAATATAAAGATACATTGGGTACTAGCGTCAGGTAGTGATTTTCTGCAGACACCTTGGCTGATTATTTAGGTGCCGCCTGGAAAGGATTTTGTTGGTTTTGTGCAGCGATGTCTCACAATTCCACAATGGGAAGAGTCTGATAAGAAACATTTGTGCTTCCCAATTCCCGGGAACGTCTCCAGCAGCCACACGGGTATATTGGGTTGGTCTCACTGGAGAGCTTCCTAGGGACCCCCATTCACACTGAGCCCCCACAAAGTCTGCCTTGGCTGGTGACAGTAGGACTTGGTGGCCATTATAGAATAAAATGGGGACAGTGAGGAGGGAAGGCAGCAGGGCAATGAATTCTGTCAATACAAAGTCATTTGTCTGCTGAAATCTTCACCTCTGATAACAGAATTCATTCAGTGCCGACCAAATTCTTTGTGTGGCCATTAAATAATTCTGTGAGTCTTATTCTACAGTGAGTCTTATTATACATTGAGTTTTATTCTACAGTAAATGAGTTTTATTGTACAGTGAGTTTTATTGTACAGTGAGTTTTATTGTACAGTGAGTTTTATTGTACAGTGAGTTTTATTCTACAGTGAGTGAGTTTTATTCTACAGTGAGTTTTATTGTACAGTAAAAGAGCAAGTGAGGAAGAGCAGCATTTCTTGGTTTGAATTCATTGCAGCTGGAGGGCCGCAGGCTGGAATCCCCTGACGTATAGAGTTTATGTGGATTGTTACATTATAATGGGCCGTGCAACTCCCAGCACCCAGTGTGAATATTGGCGAGTGTTGCGCCGGTGCAACTTTTATCTTTGTTCTCTGGACGGGGCCATAAAACTGCAGCTTCTGCTTTTTGTGCAACAAGTGTCAGTTGTGAGATTTACACAATATACAATACAAACTGTCATCATTCACTCACAGATTAGGCCCAACTGGATCATCCGGATTATTTTTCCCACCATCAAATCTCAGTCTTGTTTGGCACCGGGGGGGGGGGGCATTAACTCTCTGATGAAACCAATGGGGGAAACTCTGATTCTATTTCTCCATTTCTCTCATATTCTCCGACTCCAATAACTTCACTGTCTGATCCTCATTCCCGACAAGAGCAAATTGCTTTATTTTCTGGTGCCTCTAATTTACTGCAGCACAAGCTGGGGGGGCACAAGCTGGGGGGCACAATCAATCTCACTACCCCCCCCCCCTGTACTGAAATGTTTTGTGACCCACTTTCTGCTGCAACTTCCTCTCACATCACATTCCAACTGCCAATAACTTTATATGACACTCACTAACTGCCAGGAGAGCAAAGAGGCCTCAGCGTGTCTCGCCCTGACTCACTCACCGCAGCTTCTGCCCCTGCCGACCCCAGGCCACTCCATAGACACGCCCATTTATTTACCCCAGTTCCTGTAACATCATTAAATGGCACAAGAGAAAAGGAAATGTTTGGCCATCCAACTGCCTCATGGGGCCAGAGCTTCTGCAGCTGTGCTGAACTACTACTCCCACAATCCTCCCACAGCCCAACAGCAACTAATGAGGCTCCAATTAATACCATGGATGTCAATCAAAACAGGACTCGCTCCCACCCCATAAACCAGAATCAGCACATTCCAGCCACCGGCTCAGTCTGCAGCCACTTACTATTCTGCCGACTCACCCAGAGGAAACTCTGCTCGTGTTTGATATTCCTCCGACCCCAGATACCAACAAATTGTCCTTAAATACCTCCTATCTCTCTTCCCTTGTACCCCACTTCCTAATGTCAATGTCCAAACTACTTCCTCACACTGTCACTCAATTCCTTTAATTAGCACCACTCCTCTGTCTGCAACTGAAGGGGTTAAATACAAGCTTCCCCCCCCCCCCATATCATATATGCACATAATGTAAGTGTATAATATATAGGCACAGCCCCCCATCTTTCCTCTGTCACCCCCATATCATATATGCACATAATGTAAGTGTATAATATATAGGCACAGCCCCCCATCTTTCCTCTGTCACCCCCATATCATATATGCACATAATGTAAGTGTATAATATATAGGCACAGCCCCCCATCTTTCCCCTGTCACCCCCATATCATATATGCACATAATGTAAGTGTATAATATATAGGCACAGCCCCCCATCTTTCCTCTGTCATCCCCATATCATATATGCACATAATGTAAGTGTATAATATATAGGCACAGCCCCCCATCTTTCCTCTGTCACCCCCATATCATATATGCACATAATGTAAGTGTATAATATATAGGCACAGCCCCCCATCTTTCCTCTGTCACCCCAAAATACAACCTTTCTCTTTGGAATCTACAGATAATGAACAAGAGCAGGTTTTCCCTACTTGCCCAACACTGACTCCCAGTGGCCACAGAAGGTACAGGGAGTTTGTGAGTTGACACATGTGGAAATACGGGCGGAATTTCATTTAAATGAGGCCGTGAGTGAGCGGCGCGTCCCGTTACAAATACACGTAATTGTCACAAGGTGATTTATTGGAAAGAACCATTTTCTTCTGGCAGAACTAGTGAAAATTGTGGGGAAATTGTAACATTTACAACAAAGCAAGTTTTTATGCTAAAATACAAAGAATAAAAAAAAAAAAAAGACAAAATCGACTCTACAGTTAAGTTTCATATTATAAAAATATATTACAAATCTGCGGGATTATTTACAAGCGAGCGCGGGAATAGCGGCGACCTGCGGCCACGGGTTTCTCATTCATAAAAATGGAACAAACTGCTTTTTCTAGAAATAAATCAAAATAGAATTTTACATCTATAAAAGGGGCGTTTAAAGCAGCCGCCGTGGTCACATGGTTTCGCAGAGGGTGAAGGAGTCACATGACTGCGACACCAGGTTGATCGTTAGAAGTAATAGTTATCACATAAGGACATAGCTAATAATGGGGGGCTGTCTGTAACCCTTTACTAACTGCCATTGTGTGGGAAGCAGGAAAATCAATGCGCAACTCCCAGCAACCCCTGACACAGCTGAGACTTGTAGTTGTGCACCTGGATGTCCAGACACAGAAGGGGCGTGTCCTATGAATGACAGCTGCCCCAGCCAATGAGTGAGCAAAAGTGCATTTCTGAAAGGCCAATCAGTGTTGGACGCCGCAGGATCACCTCATGGATCAGGTGACTGGATTCTAATGAACGAAAGCAAACGATGTACAAGATAAGACATTGCAGCGTCACTAATTAGCCAGACACAGAATGGAAGTGGGGGAATGTGGGGGTTCTGCACAAAACTCAGATAAATAGCCTGACGCATTTGCAACTACACTACGGACAATGACCCCCTCTCCTCTGCACCTCTGCCGGCACCAGCCTGGAACAAAAAGGGAAATGCAAAGTCAGCTCCAAATTCAATGGCACCCACATTTCTACGACCCTCGTTATACCCACATGCACTCATTAAAGGACAACTAAACCCTAAAAATGAAAATGTCATATTTTATACAGTGAACTTATTGCAGGAGGCTAAAGTTTGAGCTTGTCAATAGCAGCAATGATCCAGGACTTCAAACTTGTCACAGGGGGTCACCATCTTGGAAAGTGTCTGTGACACTCACATGCTCAGTGGGCTCTGATTGGCTGTTGAGAAGCTAAGCTTAGGGCTCGTCACTAATTATCCAGCAGCAGAAAATGAGCTTCCCTGGCTGTAATATAAGCTGATGCTACAGGTTTGCTGATTATTCAATTCTGATGCTAATTGCACTGGTTTCTGTGCTGCCATGTAGTAATTATGTGTATTAATTACTAATCAGCCTTATATTGTGACATTTCTATTCTATGTGTACTGTATATTGTGAGTGGCTCCCTAAGCTCAGTAAGTGACAGCAGCACAGAGCATGTGAATCAGCAGAAAAGAAGATGGGGAGCTACTGGGGCATCTTTGGAGACACAGATCTTTACTGCTAAAGGGCTGTGGTTGCCTTGGGCTGGTACAGAAGCACAAAACGTCATGTACATTATTTCTACCTACTTCTTTAGTTACCCTTTAGTTCTCCTTCCAAATACTTTTTCAGTTGAGTTGTTTTCAGATTGTTGGCCAGAAATAAAGACAATTGCTTTCCATTTTTTTACCATTTTCCCAAATTTTAAGGTTGGTGTCTCAGGCGTGAGTCTGGCAGCTCAGTAATTCAGGTGCAGACTCGGAACTGTTACAATTTAACAACAATTAGTTGATCCATTTCTCAGCAGTATCTCTGGAATATCAGTAACTATTGTATCAATTCTAACAACTGCCTGGAATGAAACTCTGAGATTCTCCACAGAGATAAGAAATGTATCAACTAAATGTTTCAATGTAGAACAGTTTAGAGGGTCAGTGACCCCCTCCCCAGAGCTGCTTTAGAAGGGTGAACAATAAGACTTATAGAAAATAGAAAGTAATTGGAAAAAATAGTCTATTTCTGGTGAACGATCTGAAACCAACTGAACTGAAAAAAAAACTGTTGGATGGTTAACATCCCCTTTAATGAGGCAAAGTCAAACATGAGGTGCAAACTAATGATTGGGGTCCAGTTTTTCTCAACCCACGCCCTTGTTGCCCACAAATGGCTGCCCCCCTCCATTTATAGACCCGCCCCCTGCTGATGAGGTCACAAAAAGGGCAGGTGCTAGTCTAGAAAAGCAGATGGTGGGAGTGTAAAGTCGCAGGCAGAAGCTGTGAGTGATGTGCGAGTGATGTGCGAGTGATGTGCAAGTGATGTGCAAGTGATGTGCAAGTGATGTGCAAGTGATGTGCAAGTGATGTGCAAGTGATGTGCAAGTGATGTGCAGGTGATGTGCAGGTGATGTGCAAGTGATGTGCAAGTGATGTGCAGGTGATGTGCAGGTGATGTGCAAGTGATGTGCAAGTGATGTGCAGGTGATGTGCAGGTGATGTGCAAGTGATGTGCAAGTGATGTGCAAGTGATGTGCAGGTGATGTGCAAGTGATGTGCAAGTGATGTGCAAGTGATGTGCAAGTGATGTGCAAGTGATGTGCAAGTGATGTGCAAGTGATGTGCAGGTGATGTGCAGGTGATGTGCAAGTGATGTGCAAGTGATGTGCAAGTGATGTGCAGGTGATGTGCAAGTGATGTGCAAGTGATGTGCAGGTGATGTGCAGGTGATGTGCAGGTGATGTGCAAGTGATGTGCAAGTGATGTGCAAGTGATGTGCAAGTGATGTGCAAGTGATGTGCAAGTGATGTGCAAGTGATGTGCAAGTGATGTGCAAGTGATGTGCAAGTGATGTGCAAGTGATGTGCAAGTGATGTGCAAGTGATGTGCAGGTGATGTGCAGGTGATGTGCAAGTGATGTGCAAGTGATGTGCAAGTGATGTGCAAGTGATGTGCGGAGGTCAGACTGAACCCACAGGTAAAGCCACAGGTCCTGCGGGTGTCACACCAGCCCCCGCACATCACTAGTGCAAACCATTCCATATGAGGGGGCAATAAAGGGGATATCTAATGCAGCACATATATATAGATATATATTAGGGTTCCAATAAAAAGGGGTACAAACCAGCGTGTGTGCCTAAGAGATGTGCTCTTTCAGGGTCCCAATGTGCGTGTTCCTTTTACTGGAATTTCTGTACATTAAGAACAAGGAGAGAAAACGTGAGAAACGAGACAATTTCATGAGAGAGCCTGAGTAGGCGCGTAACCATGGCAGCGGCATTTGGGTACCTGTAGATGTTGGGGTCGAGCAGCAAGGCGGTATCTTTGGGCAGTTTGGATAAATGGACGACCTTTGTCTTTTGCTGGTGCCGGTCGCTCTCATTCACCCACACGTCCGGAAGGCTGTGGAGGGGAGAGACATAAACGGGTGCTGCTGGAACAGGGAAAGTAGGGGACGACTATAGGCCACCCAATGGCCAGGCTCTAGGAGAGATACTCAGTACTTACATATCCTCCGGGGTCCAATGCAGCAGCAGTTTGATTTTGCCCGTGTCCTCTTTCCGCTTAGCGATCACCTGCAGACAAAGCAAATTGCCACCTGAAACTACCGTTACCCACTCCCCAAAAATCTACAGCAAGCCTTGTATAAAACCTCTCTGGGAGTGACCACGCTGTCACCCATCACTTGTGCCCTCAGACTGCAAGCTCACTGGCCAAGTCATTTCTACCAACGTATGATCTGCAGGCAAGAAATGAGCTAAGGCCGGACACACACAGCGATACAATTGTACAAAATGAATTGCGGGGCTTGTGTGACTATTTTCTATAGAAGTGCTACACTCACCGTACTGTGGAAGACCACGCTGTGCCCGTTGCCCAGGCTCTCTATCTGGGCACAGAGATTGAAGCAAATGGCACGGTGCCGTATGGCGTCCAATGTTTGCGCATCAAAGAAGTCGTATGGTCGGGCTGCAATGCAACGGGTAATAGATTAGTGAATAAGGACAGTGACCCTATAACACAGATGGAAATAAGATTTGACAGATGCACAGACAGACGTACAACCCATAATTTCCCCTGACAACAGTGTGACCCCACATGCAGCCTGTAGAGAGGAAGAATGAGAGAGGATTCAGATCAGGAAGGAACATCAGAGCAGAACAACATACGACACAATTGTATCACTGGTGAGGACCTAATACCCCTTATGTACTGCGCCATGGAATATGTAGGCACTAGTACCAATGGGGAATATGGGCAGAGAATTGCAGGTTCTGCTGTGATGACCCAGTAAAGTCTGGCACCCACATAAGAGACATCTCTCAGTCCACTTACCTTATTGCCCCATAACATCTAGTCAACTGCCCCTCACCCCTCTGTGCCGCTGCCCCTCACCACAGGTCACTCAGCTAAGGGGGGGCAGCAGCATGGGACGGTACTGAGAATTTCTCCATTGTGGGGGTACAGGAGGCACTTACCTAGGGTGCGTTTCCTTTTGATCTTCAGCTTCTTCTTCCTGTTCAGACCGGCTTTCGATGGCGACTCCTCTTTGGATTTGGAGTGATTGGCCATTTTGGAAGAGTTCTGTTGGCTGAAGTGCGTGGGGACGTGTCGGGCCAACCCTCCCTGGGAGGCAAAACTGGCATTGCAGCCGCCAACAACGCACTGTCAATCAAACAAGACTTTAGTACCCGCCTCTTTCCAGTCATTGGCACAACATGGGCACTAAATGCCACCCATCCCATCAATACCTATAACCCCCTGCATCCTATCCGAGTCATCTCAAAATCACAGGGTGATCCAATCACCATGGAGTGTACCTGTTGTGCATAAAGGAGCCTCCCTCCTCCCGCCATAAAAGGGCTGACTTATTAACACTTATTTGTCTGCTCCCCTGTAAGTCAATCAGCAGTGCCCCCCTAACTCTCCTCTCCTGGGCACTGCTTTGTAGTAGCGCTATAGTATCTGTGCACTCGTTATATAGTAACAATATACTGAATATTGCGCTGTTATACTGTATCTATAAATGGTAAATGGGTCACTCTCTATCTATATACTGTATATTTTGAGCAGGTCCCTAAGGCCAGAGCAGAAGAGAATATGGGGGGCAAGTTTGGGGGTGCAGATCATAACGGTTAATTGGCCGTTGGGGGGCAGGTGCAGGAGCAGACAAATCGTTGGATAATTCTCATCTGAGGTTTACTTCTCCTTTAAGTTCAGTGGTTTGGCCCCCGTATCTGAAGTATTTGTACCCACCCCCTGATGATGAGGGGGTGGGGCTTTTGACTGACAGACGAATTCCCCAAATACCTTGAAGGGTTTGTCTCCGCTGTGTGTGAGCATGTGCCTCTGCAGCCAGCTGTGACTAGTCGAGGGGGTGTTGTACACCTTGCAGCCCTTCCAGTAGCACACGTACACCTGTAATACACACACATACACCTGTAATACACACACGTACACCTGTAATACACACACGTACACCTGTAATACACACACGTACACCTGTAATACACACACGTACACCTGTAATACACACACATACACCTGTAATACACACACGTACACCTGTAATACACACACGTACACCTGTAATACACACATACACACCTGTAATACACACATACACACCTGTAATACACACATACACACCTGTAATACACATGTACACCTGTAATACACATGTACACCTGTAATACACACACGTACACCTGTAATACACACACATACACCTGTAATACACACACGTACACCTGTAATACACACACATACACCTGTAATACACACACATACACCTGTAATACACACATACACACCTGTAATACACACATACACACCTGTAATACACACATACACACCTGTAATACACATGTACACCTGTAATACACATGTACACCTGTAATACACACACGTACACCTGTAATACACACACATACGCCTGTAATACACACACATACACCTGTAACACATGTATGCCTGTCACACACACACACGTATACCTGCAACACAGACACATATGCCTACAACACAGAGTACGCCTGCAACACACACAAGTACGCCTGTAACACACGTATGCCTGTAACACACGTATGCCTGTAACACACGTATGCCTGTAACACACGTATGCCTGTAACACACGTATGCCTGTAACACACGTATGCCTGTAACACACGTATGCCTGTAACACACGTATGCCTGGAACACACACATGCCTGTAACACACACGTACATTTATAATAAACACAAGCACTGCTTTATAAAGGAGCTTTCCCCCGAAACATTGCACGTTCGCACTAATAAAGAGGAAGGGTTTACCCTGCTAATTCACCTGTCTTGAGTGCCAGTGTTTCCTAATTTCTATGTTACACACATGTGCCTGTTACACCCACATGCACGCCTGTAACGCACACACATAACATGCCTGTAACGTACGTACACCTGTAACACACACCTATTAGCACACCTGCCTGTAATACACACACTGTACACCTGTAATACATGCCCCCACGTCACACTCTTCCATACGGATCAATGCAACTACACACACAGCCCCGACCCCCCTCCCAGGCAATCGCTCTGCCCCCTCCCGGGAACTTACCCCTCCATGTTGCCCGTCCACGTGGATAGAGCGAATGTGGTCGGCGAGGTCGGGGCTGCAGGAGAAGGGGGTCTGGCAGTGGTCCCAGCAGCAGCTGTACGACAGGTTCTTATTGGCTGAGCCTCCGTTCATCATGGCGGGAGTGGAACGACCACTGGAGACCGTACTGTCCACGTCCATGAGAGTGCTGCTAATGCTGGGAGGAGACAATGTGAATCAGTCCATGACCATAATGTTATATCATTTAATGTCTGCTGCAAAAAACTAATATATACTGGGGCAACAAAAACCAGGAATTTTGGAAAAGCTAATTTTAGTGCCTTGAGGGCTGCCCTACAGAGTATTGATTGGGGCATTACGTTTTCAGATAAAAACACAGAACAGAAATGGTTGTCCTTTAAAATCATATTAAATCATTACTGTTCTCAATTTATTCCCTTAAGGACTAAACGTAGAAGCTCTAAGAATCATCCTGTGTGGCTTAATACAGAAGTAAAGAAGTTAATGGGAAAGAAGAGAAAGGCATTTAATAACTACAAATCTGTAGGGACAGAAGCTGCATTTAATGAATATAAACACTGTAATAAATGTTGTAAATCAGCAATCCGGAAGGCTAAGAAAAGAAATGAAGAGTTAATTGCGGTGGAGGTGAAAACTAACCCTAAAAAGTTATATAAATATATTAATAGTAAAAAGATGCAGGTTGAGAGTGTTGCTCCATTAAATAATGGTACCAGTCTGGTTGTAACAGATACAGATAAGGCAAATGTGTTAAATCAGTTCTTTTCTTCAGTGTATACAATAGAGGAGTGTGAGTTCCCAGGCTCACTTTATAGCTGCACTAATGGCTCAGCTCAATCTAGTCAGTGACTGACTCAGGATATGATTCATAAAGCTTTAATAAAAATTAATGTAAACAAGGCTCCAGGGCCTGATGGCATACACCCCCGGGTTCTAAGAGAGCTTAGTTCAGTTTTAGACCAGCCCTTATTTCTGATTTTCTCAGATTCACTGTCATCTGGTATGGTGCCTATGGATTGGAGAAAAGCTGATGTTATTCCAATATTTAAAAAGGGATTACGATCTCAGCCTGGCAATTATAGGCCAGTAAGTCTGACATCTGTGGTGGGCAAATTATTTGAAGGCTTGTTAAGGGATCACATTCAAAATGTTGTCCTAATGAATGGCATTATGAGCAACAATCAGCATGGCTTTATGAAGGATAGGTCATGTCAGACAAATCTGATTGCTTTTTATGATGTGGTAAGTAAGATTCTGGACAGTGGGGGGGCAGTAGATCTATTTGGATTTTGCCAAAGCGTTTGATACTGTGCCCCACAAACGACTGCTTTCTAAACTAAGGTCTGTTGGGCTTAATGAAGTCGTTTGCACATGGATAGGAAACTGGCTACAGGATCGGGTACAGAGGGTGGTTGTTAATGGTTCTTAGTGGGGTCCCTCAGGGCTCGGCATTGGGGCCACTTTTATTTAACTTGTTCATTAATGACTTAGGGGAGGGTGTTGTAAGTAATGTATCAGTGTTTGCAGATGACACAAAACTATCAGCCCAATTAATTCCATCCAGGATGTGGCACTTGCAACAGGATCTTGACTAACTGGCAATCTGGGCAGCTAAGTGGCAAATGAGATTCAATGTTGATAAATGTAAAGTCCTGCACCTGGGATGTAACAATATCCACTTATACCCTTAATGGGACTGCACTAGGCAAATCCATAATGGAGACGGAGCTTGGAGTCCTTGTAGATAATAAACTTGTCTGTAGCAAGTAATGCCAGTCAGCAGCATCAAGGGCAAATAAGGTCTTGACTTGTATTAAATGGGGCAGAGAGTCACGGGAGGAGGGGGTCCCACTGTATAGAGCACTGGTAAGGCCCCATCTAGAATATGCTGTACAGTTTTGGTTTAAGGGTACAGGCTGATACATTAGATAGGTATAAGGAAGGGTCGGATGCTTTATTCACCAGTAGCTCCTCCCAGCAGACAGGAGGGAGCCAATGAGATTAGAGGAGGGAAAGGGGTGTTACAGGGAGAGCTGGGAAGTGAATCAGGGGTACAGGCTGATACATTAGATAGGTACAAGGAAGGGTCGGATGCTTTATTCACCAGTAGTTCCTCCCAGCAGACAGGAGGGAGCCAATGAGATTAGAGGAGGGAAAGAGGTGTTACAGGGAGAGCTGGGAAGTGAATCAGGAGTACAGGCTGATACATTAGATAGGTACAAGGAAGGGTCGGATGCTTTATTCACCAGTAGCTCCTCCCAGCAGACAGGAGGGAGCCAATGAGATTAGAGGAGGGAAAGGGGTGTTACAGGGAGAGCTGGGAAGTGAATCAGGGGTACAGGCTGATACATTAGATAGGTACAAGGAAGGGTCGGATGCTTTATTCACCAGTAGCTCCTCCCAGCAGACAGGAGGGAGCCAATGAGATTAGAGGAGGGAAAGGGGTGTTACAGGGAGAGCTGGGAAGTGAATCAGGGGTACAGGCTGATACATTAGATAGGTACAAGGAAGGGTCGGATGCTTTATTCACCAGTAGCTCCTCCCAGCAGACAGGAGGGAGCCAATGAGATTAGAGGAGGGAAAGGGGTGTTACAGGGAGAGCTGGGAAGTGAATCAGGGGTACAGGCTGATACATTAGATAGGTACAAGGAAGGGTCGGATGCTTTATTCACTAGTAGGAATTTTTCCCCCTCTGAGGCAAATTGGAGAGACTTCAGATGGTTTTTTTTCCTTCCTCTGGATCAACTGACAGTTAGACAGATTAAAAAAAAAAAGGTTGAACTTGATGGACGTGTGTCTTTTTTTCAACTTCACTTACTGTATTACTGTGTCACTATGTTACTATATCACTATGTTATTATGGAAGTGCTGCTAAATCTGAGGAGGAGGAGGAGACATGACAACCCTAATGACACTTTCCAGGAAGGAACTGTCAATCACATCCTGTGCCGCCCACACCGTAACCTGAGCTACAACTACAACTCCCATCATGCTCCCCGGCCCCACACTACATAACTGACTGACCTGTCCTCGGAGTCCATGCGGCTGAGCGGTTCGGCCTCGGACACTGCCAGGCTCCCTGCTCCTCCTCCTCCCCCCTCAGGGCCCTGACTCTCCCGCCCCGACCCGGAACTCCTGCTGCTCTCATCGTCCGCCTCGTCCTCCTCTTCCCCGGCCGGGGGGACCTCGGACTCAGCGGAGCTGCCGGTAGGAGGTGCAGAAGGCTCGGGACACTCACAGGCGGCGGCCATCTTGTCTCTGAGCTAGCAGCGGGGCTTGGGGCGGAGTCCTCGGCAGCACGTGCTACGGCAACCGGGGAGGAACATAGTAGAGTAACAAGCGGAATTCCTGCTGGGCTGGAACGCAGGGCATTCAAGTACATCCCCTTATTATATGACCAGGCTGCCCCCTAGCGGGGAGTCACGTGCCCCACACTCAATCCTTCTGCCCAGAACTGATCTAACTCTCACATAGAGGAAACGTCACCTGACTCTGTAACTAGAAACCTCTAATCCCGGCCTTGCCTGTCGTAAAGCGAGACTGCACAGGAAGTACCGGCACATGAAACCGGAAATACAATTCTTAGTGTTGCGTTTCACTGGGGCTTCCGCAAAGCCTTTCCTGCTTATACTGTGTCTGTTCTCTCACTCCCCAACTTCTATTGGTTACACTGGAGAATATTCACTATATATAAATATATAAGAGCTATATGATCACTATATATAAATATATAAGGGGGATATGATCACTATATATAAATATATAAGGGGATATGATCACTATATATAAATATATAAGGGGATATGATCACTATATATAAATATATAAGAGATTATGATCACTATATATAAATAAGGGGATATGATCACTATATATAAATATATAAGGGGATATGATCACTATATATAAATATATAAGGGGGATATGATCACTATATATAAATATATAAGGGGATATGATCACTATATATAAATATATAAGGGGGATATGATCACTATATATAAATATATAAGAGATTATGATCACTATATATAAATATATAAGGGGGATATGATCACTATATATAAATATGTAAGAGCTATATGATCACTTGATCCAATTAGTTGTTGCATTCAGTTGATACAATTAGTTGATCCAATTAGTTGTTGCATTTAGTTGATCCAATTAGTTGTTGCATTTAGTTGATACAATAAGTTGTTGCATTTAGTTGATACAATTAGTTGTTGCATTCACTTGATACAATTAGTTGTTACATTTAGTTGATACAATAAGTTGTTGCATTCACTTGATACAATTAGTTGTTACATTTAGTTGATACAATAAGTTGTTGCATTCACTTGATCCAATAAGTTGTTGCATTTAGTTGATACAATAAGTTGTTGCATTTAGTTGATACAATTAGTTGTTGCATTTAGTTGATCCAATTAGTTGTTGCATTTAGTTGATCCAATAAGTTGTTGCATTTAGTTGATACAATAAGTTGTTGCATTTAGTTGATACAATTAGTTGTTGCATTTAGTTGATACAATTAGTTGTTACATTTAGTTGATACAATTAGTTGTTGCATTCACTTGATCCAATAAGTTGTTGCATTTAGTTGATACAATAAGTTGTTGCATTTAGTTGATACAATTAGTTGTTGCATTTAGTTGATCCAATTAGTTGTTGCATTTAGTTGATACAATAAGTTGTTGCATTTAGTTGATACAATAAGTTGTTGCATTTACTTGATCCAATTAGTTGTTGCATTTAGTTGATACAATAAGTTGTTGCATTTAGTTGATCCAATTAGTTGTTGCATTTAGTTGATCCAATTAGTTGTTGCATTTAGTTGATACAATAAGTTGTTGCATTTACTTGATCCAATTAGTTGTTGCATTTAGTTGATACAATAAGTTGTTGCATTTACTTGATCCAATTAGTTGTTGCATTTAGTTGATACAATAAGTTGTAGCATTTAGTTGATACAATTAGTTGTTGCATTTAGTTGATCCAATTAGTTGATACAATAAGTTGTTGCATTTAGTTGATACAATAAGTTGTTGCATTTAGTTGATCCAATTAGTTGATCCAATTAGTTGATCCAATTAGTTGTTGCATTTAGTTGATCCAATTAATTGTTGCATTTAGTTGATACAATAAGTTGTTGCATTTACTTGATACAATAAGTTGTTGCATTTAGTTGATACAATTAGTTGTTGCATTTAGTTGATACAATTAGTTGTTGCATTTAGTTGATACAATTAGTTGTTGCATTTAGTTGATACAATTAGTTGTTGCATTTAGTTGATACAATTAGTTGATCCATTTCTCAGCAGTATCTGTGGAGTATCAGTAACTATTGTTTCAAGTCTAACAGTTGCCTGTAATGAAACCCAGAGATTCTGCTCAGCAGGGACAAACATAAGAAATGGATCAACTAAATGTATCAATTTAGAACAGTTTACAGGGTCGGTGACCCCCCCCCTCCCAGAGCTGCTTTAGAAGGTGAAAAATTAGACTTTACACTTCAATATTGGAACGTTCACACACACAAAATAGAAAGTCATTGGCAAAAGTCTATTTCTGTTGAACTGTCTGAAACCAACTGAACTGAAAAAAAGTGTTGGCAGAGGAACAACCCCTTTAAAGGGTAAATTTACCCAACATTGCTGTCCCTTAAAGGATCAGAACCATCCCAAGTCCATTTCTTCTCCTGGAAGGATTGTGGGAAATGGACACGACTATCGAGTATGTGGCTGTGCCTCAGCTCAATAAGAAAAGGGGCGGTGCTATGCAAATGAAACAACAAGCCAATAAAACAAGAGGGACATTTATTTGGTTTGTTATAAAAGAAATGAGCTGTGAATATTGTGCATGAAACTAGATCCATGTTATAGTTACACCAGGCGGGGGCGCCGTTGAGCCCCTTCACTGCAAATAATTACATTTATACACTCCTGTTATTGCTGTACAACCCCCCCCCCCTCCCTGGAAGAATCAAAAAAGCCCAAGATTTCTGACCCAAACTCTCTGTCCCCGCCCTGTGGGGGCGGTGCTGGTGGAGACCCGGAGAAACCTCTAGGGGGCGCATATTAAATATAAATATATATATATATATTATACAAATCAGCTGTAAAATGCTAAAAGTCACAGACGTGAGGGGTATAAAACTGCCGGGGAAATAAAGTGACAAAGGCGAATATTTGTGACGTCCCCGGGCAGCGATCGTCTAAACGAGTAAAAATGCCTTTATGTGTGCAAGGTAGGTAGCAGCAAGCGTGGCCCCAAGTGACGCGCAACACGACATTCTGTACAGGTACCAGTCCGTCAGCCCAAATCCTTACTCAGTCTTGTATCTGCTCTGTAAGAGAGGGAACAGCCAATCAGAACTCAATTTAACAGAGAAGTACTGAACAGAGGGGGAGGTTCCTGTCTGACCATGGGAAAGAGAACAGCCCAGGAGCAGGAAATATAGAGAACCCGGGCTCTGTAAGTAGGTGGGTTGTAACAGTAACCACAGTATTTGCTGTATAAAACCACAATTGCCACAACCAGCACCTAATGGGGCGTCTAAGGACTAAATAAGAGGTTTGCATGTTAAAGGGAATATAAAACCCTCAAAATGAAATGAATGCTCTTGTCTTGATTGCATTAATACTGGAGGTTTTTAATGGAATGAATCTGACACAACAGCACCACCTGCTGTTAATTTAGGCTAACAGAAAATGAAGTTGGTGAGAAAAGGAAAGCCATGTAACGTTGGACAGAAAATGAATTTAGTGAGCAGAGAAGTCACATGACGTTTGGTCAGCAAGTTGAATGGCACAAACTCCCAGGTACTTACCTTCTGAGCCTCGGTGCACCTATACACACATGAAGTGGGTGCCTTCAGTGAGCTGGGCTTGTGCTGGTGACGGCTCTGGGGGAGATGGGGTGGCGGCTGCAAGACACAATGGTTGTCCATACAGTGAATGAGAAGACTGGGAGACCCCAATACAGAGGTTACTGCAGTACTGACAGCTCTGGTACCACAGGGCCACTAAGCTTTCCCACAGAGCAGCGGGTCCAATCCAGTATATGTCCCATATAGATCATGTGATCTCTACAGGAGGCAAAGTGACCAATAACAGAAGCCGCTCACCTTCCAATGATGTGCGTCTCTTTAAAGGATCATATGGGGAAACAATGGCTGGTGCCAGTGGCTCTGTAGCGCAGCATAAGTCCGGCTTGTGATTGGTCAGTGATGGGGGGGCCGGGCTGCTAATCCAAAACAAGAGCTGATTATGCACAGCCAAACCTGAAAGGACCCCCAATAAATCTGCCATCCAACTCCCTAACCTGGATGTAAATATTGTGTCCCGCAACCTACACTGCGCTCTCTATGAGACTGTCCCAAACCCTCGGGTCTTTTACTCACTGCTGCTCAGTACAGACCCCATACCCATCATGCAACAGCACCCCACTCAGACCTCATACCCCTCCCAATCCCATCATGCAACAGCAGCCTACTCAGACCACCATACCCCTCCCAATCCCATCATGCAACAGCACCCCACTCAGACCCCATACCCCTCCCAATCCCATCATGCAACAGCACCCCACTCAGACCCCATACCCCTCCCAATCCCATCATGCAACAGCACCCCACTCAGACCCCATACCCCTCCCAATCCCATCATGCAACAGCACCCCACTCAGACCCCATACCCCTCCCAATCCCATCATGCAATAGCACCCCACTCAGACCCCGTACCCCTCCCAATCCCACCATGCAACAGCACCCCCACTCAGACCACCATACCTCTCCCAATCCCATCATGCAACAGCAGCCCACTCAGACCCCATACCCCTCCCAATCCCATCATGCAACAGCAGCCCACTCAGACCACCATACCTCTCCCAATCCCATCATGCAACAGCACCCCACTCAGACCCCATATCCCTCCCAATCCCATCATGCAACAGCACCCCACTCAGACCCCATACCCCTCCCAATCCCATCATGCAACAGCAGCCCACTCAGACCCCCATACAACTCCCAATCCCATCATGCAACAGCACCCCACTCAGACCACCATACCCCTCCCAATCCCACCATGCAACAGCACCCCACTCAGACCACCATACCCCTCCCAATCCCATCATGCAACAGCAGCCCACTCAGACCACCATACCTCTCCCAATCCCATCATGCAACAGCACCCCACTCAGACCCCCATACAACTCCCAATCCCATCATGCAACAGCAGCCACAACAGAATTGCACCGCCCCCCGGTCGGTCAGTGTATAGTGTTAGTAAGTGATCTGCCCAGGCAGTACCTACCCAGTGGCCTTACAGAGCATGCTGGGAAATGAGTGGAGAAGGTTCTAGTGCTAGTGAGGGGGCATAAATACCTGATTTCTTCCGGTGACTGAACGGACCCAACAGGATTGGAAAGTACAAGAGGGTCCAGTTCCAGCGTCTCTTTGGCATCAGATACAGCAAAACTCCCTGTACCCCCGGCTGCGTCCCCGGCCTGAGAAAAACAAGAAACAATTCCAGTTTCAGCGATGGAACGAGGAGAAGTGTTGCACCAGCACTCACACTCACTGAGTCCCACACTAGCGGTTACACTCCTATAGGTGCTAGCGTTAGTATGCTGTACACAAAAGTCATATAATAATAATTATAGGGGAAGCACCTGAATGCAGTGATCATGCTAATTAGAGTGTTAGCTCTGTGGACCAGGGGTTTTCTTACATAGCGGTTTATCAATACTGGGGTGTTTCTCACCTCTGAGTCAGGGTCAGATCTCTCAGCTGTTTCCTTCAGTCTGAGAATCTCCTCGGCTGGAGACTCCCTTTGCGTTGAGTTTTCTCGCACCGCGTTCTCTATGTCTTTAATGTTACTGAATATTTTATCCTCCCGCCGGCGAATCTGCAAAAGAAAAAGTCCCATCAGTTTTTCCTCTGCTCACACAAGCACCCTCACCCCTAACTGCCCACATACCCCCTGCCCTCCCAGTTCCTAAATAACTAATTAGCCCTCGTTAGGGATTGATGGTTCATTAGCAGCTCATGTCATGTGTGTGTCTGTTTATATGGTGATAATGAGCTCTGTCTAAACAACCCACCCTCAATATGTCCACAGTGCCAATATGGCAGGTTTTTACTGACCATTTTAAGGGAATTCTCCCTGGAGAAGGAAGGGCTCTGGGATGGCGACTGCTCTGGGGCCCCAAATAAACTGAAAGCCTTTTTTCGCAGGCAGGGTTGCTGGTGCTTCTTCATTCGCTCCAGTTGCTCCTCCACCGTCATGCGGGTCCTGGGCGTATCCACTATACACAGATGTTCCAGCGCGCTCCTCGGCCGATCCTTTAAGGACAAGGGGCAAAGGTAGAAAATAATAATGGCAGGTCAGAGCAAAGATCAGCACCAAACAGCCCAAGATTAACATAAAAAGCACTTACTGTTTTTGGCTCCATCTTCTTGCCCTTCCTTAAAGTGACATAAGAAGCAATAGTGGTGGATTCAAGTGGAGGGGATTTGGCTCTTGGGGACACGACCCCCACGGGAAAGTGTGACCCTAAAATGAAGAGAAAATACTTTAATTGTAACTGAAGCGCTCAGTGGCCCCACTTGACCCTAAAGGGCAAGACGAACCTTTACTTGCGCCACTTTCCAGATTCACAGCCGCATCGCTCTTGTCATCAGCGTTGGTCTCGTCCACTTCCGCTACGGTGGTCAGCTCGGGCTCACTCTTGTACAGCCTGTAGTCTGGCCCCTAGCGGAGGGCAATAAAGTGTCAGAAATGCCCCGTGTACCCCGGATAGCATGTGATGGGGCGCATGAGGGAAATAAAAGCCACAGTCAAGGACAAGAAACGCCCCTGCACACGACATCCAACCAACATGCACGTCATTGCCAGACCAATGGGGACACAGAGAAGCTCTGAGCCTATCAGCTGCCAGGATCTCTGCCCACCAGGGGGAGCCAATACTCCTGATCCAATGGGACCCACTAGACCTACAGTATTGGAGATGAGGGGCCCAAATGAAGTCATGCAGCGAATGTCCATGAGATGGCGACAGAGGTGATGACAATGTGGCCCTTACACCATAGGATCCGTTTCTCTGATACCCTTGTACATGATCGCTGGTCTTGTCGTCGGGGAGATGAGCGGGGCCCCTAGTATAGCACAGCAGGGCCGGGCTGCTCTTACTGGGCATGGGGGGCATGGTTGAAGCCCCTTCGGGTAAATCATAGGAGCGAGGGAGCGGAGGCCGTGGCGGGGCCTTCTCCTGGGGATGGCAGAACAGTCACCTGATTACCTACTGCATCTGGATAGGTCAATGAGCATATCAACAGCTTGCAATCAGAAGTACTTTGTTAGGCGCTTAAAGGGGAACTACGCCCACACACTTACCCTGCTAACATCAGTCTGCTTTCTGGTTGCTGGGGGCTATGACCCTAGCAACCAAACATCTTGGGTAAAAAAGGCCCCACAATAATGGGCCACCCCTGGTCGTAGAGCTGCTTTAACCTGTTGGTGGTGGTGTAGGCTAATTCATTAACATTCATTTGATGGATCACATGATGCTTTTTAGGGACCTCTCACAGAGACACCTCCCATCCCTGAGAGACCCTGGGCGCTGGTGCCTCCATAGCTCAATAAAGGCTCTTGTTAATGAGAATTTGCAGTTTATTAATTAGCAGGAAATACCGTAACAGTCTATTGCCCAATAAAGACCATCTCGTACCTCATTTGCGCCCTTTCCCGTAGAAATCTCGTGTGACTCGGATTCGGCTGCTGCAACAAAGAACAAGAATTTCCCATGAGGTAAATTAGCAACCTCTCTCTCTCTCATTGGAGACTAATAACCAGGACACGTGCAGAACATCAGTAAAGCAGTGGCTAATAACCCTAATACGCTGGCTACTGACTGCGGAATTGGAAGCTGAAGTACATGGGTCATACTGATGGTGTAGCAGAGGAATACAGTAACCAAGGTCACCTTTAGTGTTGGGGGGGGGGCTGGCCCAGGGCTTGACAGACAAACCTATTGGCCTTCCTTTTATGTTGAACTACAGCTCCCAGAACCCCCTGCCTCACTGTCCCTCTTGCCCTACTCTCACCTTCTCCCTCCCCTCTTGCCTCACAAATTGTAACCAATCAGAGTGAGCTTACCAGCCTGGGTTCTGTGCTGCTTGTGCTTGCTGAGTCCTTCCATCACATCCTGAATTCTCCAGATCTCCTTCTGCATCTGGGCGCGCTGAATCCCCCCCGTTTCTGTCTGTGGAAGCAAAAGAGCTCATGACATGGGTACAAACTGTACGGAGTCTCAATGCTCCTCTCCGGGGCCCCTCTCGGCAGCTGCTGTTTATGCACCGGGTTGAGTAACAAATCAAGGACTCATGAATTTATTAGATGATTGAGTAAGAAATGCTGCAGGCCCTGAGCACTTACCTGCACCCCTCCCAGTCGCTCCAGCTGCTCCCGCATTTGGTTCCTCGCTGCCGTCACATCGCGCTCTAACTTGTCGTATTCTCGCCACGATCTCTCCAGCTCCTACGGAAAGCAGCACAGGTCAGAAATATGTCCAGGGCTCATTGACGGCAGCACAGGAGGAAAAATGTGAGAGAGGAAAGCGGTTCTGCTGGGGGAGCGGCACACTGAGCTGGGCCAGAGATCAGAACCCTCTCAGAGCTGGTCCCGTGTACTTCTGCCTAATGCACAATATCCAAGCAGGGCATTGTGGGTCAGAAGCAGCAGAAGGCACGAGGGAGTGAACTCCATGACTTACTGCAGTAGCGCGAGACACTTCCCGGCAGGTGCTGAGCAGCCCGTCCTGCAGGTCGTCTCTCTGTAGCACCACGCTCTGTATGGTGGTCGGATTGTCGGCATTCAGTTCTATCTCCTGGCTGGCAGAGAGCAGCGCCTGCTCCAGAGTGTACTAAACAGGGCAGGGAGACAAAGAGTTAATGCTGTGCCCAAACATGGCTGAGAGGGGGCAGGGAAGACCCCAACACACAGACTCACCTTCTCCTTGTGCAACTGTTGCAGCTTCTCCTCCAGGGCCTGAACCACTTTCTCCTGCTCACACAGGCGGCTCAGCTTGGCCTGGGGGGGAGGGGAACAAATGGGGTGAGAGAGGGGCAGGAGGAACAACTGGGACCCGTTGGGGCATTAATGGTGCAGTGTATGTTTCTATATGCCCACTGGGAGACCTGGTCTTTACCTGGGGCACAGAGGTGAGTAAATTGTACCACCTGTATATACTGTAGCCGCTTATTAGGCCTCAAACAAAACCATTCCAGAGACCCTTAACCTTTAGGTTTTTATTATTAAAGCAGCTTATTGGACAGTGCCCCACTGGGACTTCCCTCTCCGCTACCTCACTTCCTCCTCCAATCACTGCCTCAGCAATTCTGTACTTCCTCTTCCTCTCCGCTACCTCACTTCCTCCTCCTGCTCCAATCACTGCCTCAGCAATTCTGTACTTCCTCTTCCTCTCCGCTACCTCACTTCCTCCTCCTGCTCCAATCACTGCCTCAGCAATTCTGTATTTCCCGCTTTACTTCCATCCTCACTTCCTCGTGCTCCAATTACAATTCTGTACTTCCTTCCCCTAATATGTTCCTGCTTCCATTCTAGCTGCCCCATCCCTCCTGCCTTCCATTTGCCCCGGTCACTTACATCAATGTCCAGTTCTTCTGAGCGGTATTTATGCGCCGCCGAGCGACCATCGTCTTGCACCATCTATAAAACATGAGCGTCAGTCAGCAGTGCGTTATGGCTTTGGCGAGTGAGCGGGGGATGGTATTCTGCAGCACCCATGGTTAAGGGGTGGCCCCCACTTCATGTGGCCAATCCTTTAGCATACAATGGATATTGCTGAACCATAAATCTGCCCGTAACCCCCTACTGAACCCTAAAAACTTCTGATAGGCTTCATCATGCACCCCCCATCATGACACCCCATTTATGGCAGCGGCCCAATCTCTGGGGTAATCTGTGAATATGGGCAAAAGGGGGTCACACAGGCACCTGTATACGCAGGAACAAAGGTTTAAGGCAGACGTTTATTAGGCAGAACTACTGAACCCCCCAATAGAACAGGCACAGCAATGACAAACACTATATGGACATTATCAGCAGGTAAAATAATTCAGCACAGGGGGCTCCAGCAGTTATATCTATAGCCCTAAACACAGGGATGCCCAAAGGCTCAGCTAAGGAGCCAGGCTGCATTCCTCCCCATTGTAGCATCACATGGGCCTGACTGTGACTCTTCCTTACAAATCCCCACAAGGCCCAGCTAAGGAGTCAGGCTGCATTCCTCCCCATGGTACCATAACACAGAGCAGGGTCAGTGAGTTTCCCGCTACCCCCCTTCCAATAAGGAGGCAATGGACTCACTGTGGAGGGGCCTCCATCCAGTCTCGATGTATAGGGGGGCACAAGGATGCACAGGGGGAGGGGCTCATGCAAATGACCATTAAAGCAATAAAGCATGACCTGAATGCAGGTAGAAAGACATGGGGGTGTTGCCAGGGGAGGGGCATAGTGAGATGTAATGCAAAGCACCCGTAGGGTGGACAGAGGGCAATAGGATATTTGCTTTATGTCTGCTTATGACAAATACCCCCTTGCCAAGAGGCCGCAGACAATAAATTCCCCCCCCCCGGGTAACATGTAGAGTTGCCACGTGGCCGGTATTTTACTGGGCTGGCCGGTAAAAATGATGGTTGATCCCAATGTAAGGGCTGGTATTTTTGTTCCAGAGAAGGTGGCAACCCTATTAACATGACGCAGATACCAATGGCAGCAAATTGCCAGACAATAATTGTAGCAGCAGCGCCCCCTGCTGTCACACATTGCACATCAGCTGACAATAAATCTGAATCCTGATTGGCTAGTGAGCACATAATATGGGAGGGCTGGGCGTGGCTGTACAGAAAGCAGTACATTGTGCAGCAGGGAGAACACTGCTAATTGGCTGTCTCCTGACGTAAGAGACTCATTGCTATTGGGAGAGATGGCTCGGCTTTGTGGGGTCTGACAGCAAGGGAGACATGGCACTGGCTCTATCCGTCAGGGTGCTGCTATCCATAGGCCAGCTCCACAACACTATGGGGGAATGGTCATGTGACAGCGAGAAGCCATGCTCACAAGTGGACGATGAATGTGTATGAGGGGACAAACATAAGTCAGCAGCCAGGCACTGGCACGTGATTAGGGAAAGGGTCTGGGCCCAGGAGCTTACTTGCTGGAACAGCTGAGGTCTAAGCGCTGAGTTCTCAATCATGGTGTGAACCATAGTGATTAAAGGCTCATTCTCTTTCATCTGGTGCAGACAGGGAGGAGCACAGTCAGTAGGACACAACTATTCTGTCACTGAGTCAGTAGGTGGAATAAAGATAATAAAGAGAAGCAGATATTGCCCCTGTAGTGACGGGTGTATCACAGAACAAACACAACATTCTGTCTGGGGCCCGACACCTTGGGAAACTCCTGTTGCTTTAAACAGTTTTTCAGTTCAGTTCATTTCAGATAGACCACCAGAAATAAAGACTTTTCCCAATTACTTTCTATTTGTTTTTCAAATATTGAAGTGTCAATTTTATTTTAAGAAGCTCTGGGAGGGGGGTCGTCGACCCTGTAAACTGTTCTAAATTGCTCCATTTGGTTGATCCATTTCTTATGTTTGTCCCTGCTGAGCAGAATCTCTTGAGTTTCATTACAGGCAACTGTTAGACTTGATACAATAGTTACTGATACTCCACAGATACTGCTGAGAAATGGATCAACTAATTGTATCAACTAATTGTTGTAAAATTGTAACAGTTTAGAGTTTACTGAGCTGCCAGACTCAAATTACAATGAGAAACATTAAACTTACATTTTGAAAAAATGGTAACAAAATAAAAAATGGAAAGTAATTTAAAAAAAAGTCTTAATTTTTGGTGAACAATCTGAAAACAATTGAACTAAAAAAAGTGTTTGGAAGGTGAACATCCCCTTTAAGCTCCAGTAATATATATTTATGGCCCTGCACTGATAAATCTCCCATGGGCCTCGGCGGATAAAGACTAAGAAGCGCAATACGCTGAGTAAAGGTGGCCATACACGGGCCGATAAAAGCTGCTAACAGACAGAGTCAGCAGCTTATTGGCCCGTGTATGGGGCCCCCCGACGGGCTTCCCCAATTGAGATCAGGCTGAAAGTCGGGCAGATCTTGAATGGATGGGACTAAAAATCACGTCGGATCGCGGCCGCATCTGTTCATTGATGCAGTCCCGTGATCCGACCGCCCGCTCACATTCGTTAGGATCTGATCGTTGGGCCCTAGGGCCCACGATCGGATCAGCCCGATATTGCCCACCTCAAGGTGGCCATATAGGAGAGAGATCCGCTCGTTTGGCGATGTCCGCTATCTCTCCGTGTATGGCCACCTTAACTCTAATACAATACCAATGGATGAGATTTTAAGCCAACCAGATCCATTGTGGTTTATGCTGAACAAATGAGAATTAGGCACAGGTTGTTTCGAGCTCACAGTGTGTCCATATGTACTCGCAGGATTGGACATATGTGAGCTGGGAACGCTGTGACAAAGGGGTGCACTGACAGCCTGTATATAGCTGTCAATGGCTTCTGGGTCCTGTTGCCATAGTAACTGGGCATTCGGGGTAAATGGAATGCTAGTATTGGGCTGGCCCCAGCCTCACACTATGAAAGGCCCACTGCACTGACTCTCCTTCATTTATATAACAACAACATATTCTGCAGCGTTGTACATCATTTCCATCAGTCCCTGCCCCAGTGGAGCTCACACTCTATAGGGCCCCATCACACACACAGTAGGGCCAATAAAGCTGTGAGTATATTTCTGGGCTATATATATATATAGATATATAATATTAATAATAAATATATATATATATATTTATTATTATTATTAATATTATTATATAACATATAACATATGTAACTGAGTCCCTTGCAAACACACTCCCAGTGTCGCACACTCAGCCCAAAGCCCGCCCCTTCTAAAACAAGCCAATCACAGGCAGAGCCCACCTGGTGGTCCACATAGATGAGGTTCCGCTGGAGATGGTGGGACAGGATTTCATTCTAGCGGCAGCATTAGGGAACAGAGCACAGAGAATCCATAAGAGAGAGAGAGTGGCTCCATTCATTGGCTGGTACAATTGTGAGGATGGAGAACCAGCAGTGCAAATGCAAGTTACATGATTTTTAATGAGGACCAAACTGAAAATGAACAGTAATGGCAGCGACATCTCGTCATCCATCCTGGATAATTCCATGCACCCCACTAGGGGGGGCTTATTCCCATCATTCATCCCACGAGCGCAGGGTCAGTATGACATCACGTGGTACAGAGGGAAACACCGGCATGAGAGTGATGGAGCGAACGGGGGTCTTGTACAACTAAACTATGAACCCTTTGAGGGACACTGGACTGACCTGAGATAACGGGATTAAAGGGGAACTCACCCCAATATTTTATCTGCACTAGAAACAAAGAGCAATGCGGGGGATCACAATGAACTTACTGGCGCCTATTGGCCACTCAAAGCTGCCATTGGTTCTTCTCTAATAAACTGGAAGCCAATGAAAGCAAAAGAGTGTAGCCCCAAGAGCTTACAGTTCTTAGGTTGTACTTGTAACAATAACAGACATTCCCTCTTATTGACTGATACTCTACAGGAGGATCTACCCCAGGAGGTAACATTCCGCTGCCCCTAGAGATACAAGGGATAAAGGGACCAGCGGGCGCCATTCAGTGACAAAGGGTTCATAGCGACCAATGGGAACTCAGGAAGATGGCCCAACCCATGGGAGGGATTTATGGGGTCACAAGGCACAATATGTTTCTATTATTCATTTCTGACCTTGGGACTGCAGAACGATTTGAGTCGCATGAGCTGTGCCAGTGTGTATTCCCGAATACTGCCCAGCTCTGCCTGCTGTCTCCTCAGCTTGATCAGCATCAGGGTCAGTTCCTCCGGCTGCACCCAAACGACACCCACAGTCAATGGGACCCCCCAGCAAAGACCCTCCCCAACTGCCACGTGTAATACTAGTGAGCCCACTGTGCACCCCACATACCCACTGTACCTACAGCACTGGGACTGTATGTGTGTGTGTGTATATATGTATATATATATATATATATATATATATATATATATATATATATATATATATATATATAGATATATATATACACACTGCATATTGCTGGTGCCACTGGGGGGAGCTAAAGGCAGGGAAACTGGGACCCTTCATTTGCTTGTTTGACAGCGGCAGCAAGGAAGCCATTATTTGCATAGGGTTTCCATTTTATACCGCTAGTTTCCTCAGACCCCGCGTGCTGCTCCCCCAAAAGCACAGAGCTGCATTGCATGTCTGTCTATGGCTGTCTCTTTGGAACTTCCACAAGCTTATTTGGAGGTGTCTCTTTCACTCTTCAGCTCTTGGGGGGAAGCAGCAGGTACATGAGCCACTGAACTCTGTACCCACAGGTTATTATGGGAGCAGCACTTGATTTACAGAGTGGGTGCCTTGAGTACAGGCTCTCGCCATTATTAACCCTATGAGGGGAGAACACTCCGGGGCTATTAGACAAACAGCAAATCAGAAAGCTGAATATTAGAAATAGAAGCGTCACTCACAGTCTTGCCTTGGAAACCCTGTGGGGTAACGGGCTGTAGGTTCACTCCTGCGGGCATTGACCTTCTGTCGGGCACAAAGGCATGCTATGGAAACACAAGATCGGCAGTTAGAAGGGAGTGTTACGAAAGAGGAGCTTCACTGCAGAGCATTCGTCTCTATCAGCGCCTCCAATGGGCAAAGGCAAACTGGCAGCCATGTTTCTTTCTAAGGGAAAAGGAAAACTGGAAGCCATGTTTCTTTTTACGGGAAAGGCAAACTGGAAGCCATGTTTCTTTTTAAGGGAAAGGCAAACTAGACACCATATTTCTTTCTAAGGGAAAGGAAAACTGGAAGCCATGTTTCTTTCTAAGGGAAAAGGAAAACTGGAAGCCATGTTTCTTTTTACGGGAAAGGCAAACTGGAAGCCATGTTTCTTTTTAAGGGAAAGGCAAACTAGACACCATATTTCTTTCTAAAGGAAAGGAAAACTGGAAGCCATGTTTCTTTCTAAGTATAAGAAAACTGGAAGTCATGTTTCTTTTTACGGGAAAGGCAAACTGGAAGCCATATTTCTTTCTAAGGGAAAGGCAAAGTGGAAGCCATATTTATTTCTAAGGGAAAGGCAAACTGGAAGCCATGATTCTTTCTAAGGGAAAGGCAAACTGGAAGCCATGATTCTATCTAAGGGAAAGGCAAACTGGAAGCCATATTTATTTCTAAGGGAAATGAAAACTGGAAGCCATGTTTCTTTCTAAGGGAAAGGAAAACTGGAAGCCATATTTCTTTCTAAGGGAAAGGAAAACTGGAAGCCATGTTTCTTTCTTAGGGAAAGGCAAACTAGAAGCCATGTTTCTTTCTAAGGGAAAGGAAAACTGGCAGCCATATTTCTTCCTAAGGGAAAGGCAAACTGGAAGTCATGTTTCTTGAAAGTGAAAGGCAAACTGGCCCAGGAGAAGAGAGGTAAATAACCCCAGAGGGGGAGTTAAGACCGTTACCTTATTGGGGAAAGCCTTGTGCCTCCTGTCAATAGTGATGTCTCCTATCTGCACGGGGGAGGAGACATCTGACCTGTAGGAGCGATGGGGCGAATACGTGTGGTACCCAGAAATGGAGCCGTGTGAAGGAGACATGGGAATGGACTGTAATGTCTGGTCGGATATGTGGATCATGGTTTTGGGGCTGGTGAGGGATCCGTGTCGGCGTATAGTGGTCTGTTTGTTGTAGAACTGCCTCTGCTGCCACTCGTACAACTGCCACATGGTATCATCCCGAATGGATCTCCTCTTCTCCTCGCCAGTCACATTCATGGGCCCCAAGCTCTGCTCGTATCCGCTGGTGCTGCACAGGCTCTCCGGCCGGGCTTTAGGTTGCCGCGGGAGAGTCTGGTAGCCTTCTGGGTAACGTGGCAGCGTCTGCATGTGGTGGCTGGGCATATTTCTGGGCAACGTCTGATAGGACATTACACTGCAGGGAAACAAAAGTGCCCTCCTGTTACTGCTGACCCCCGCACCAGATAAAGCACATCACTGATTAAAGGCAACACTCACCCTCTCGACTCGCCCTCAAACTCCTTATCTCTCTGGGCTCGGATCCACTGTCCCAACTGCAATAGGGAATTAGTTCTCTGCATTATCCGCTCGGGTTCCGTGTTGGCTGTGACAGTTCTGTGCGGGTCAGCAGAGTCCGGCTCAGAGAAATGGCCTTGGTTGTCAGGTCCATTAATGTGTGCTGAGCGGTACTGGACTGTGTGCAGGGTCTCATAGTCCGACATGCCGGGCCTCCCACTAGTTATTTTGGTTAAGGGCTTCTCACCCTGCTGGAACCCGTATTTCTCTGCCTCCAGTGACTTCTTCCCCACAAGTCTGCTCAGCTCTGTGTTTCTCTGGTTATTGTTGGCTTCCGGCCTGATCAGCAGCCTGTGATTTGCAACATGGTTCAGTTCTGGGGGGGCAACTTTCTCACACTTGATCGGTTCCACCCTGCACAAGAAAGGAACAAACATAGTTACCCCTTGTAATCCCAGAAGTCTCAGAACTATGGCCAATCCATATGCTGGATATGAGTGATCTAGGTGCGCTTGCAGTTCACAGTATGGCAGCTCCTGCACATGAACAGAAACAGGCAGATAAATAAGGCCGTGGAGAATAATATCTGCCCACAGATTCATACACATATCAAACCACCCTACAGTAAAGAAGCCTTGACTGACCAATCAAACCACCCTGCAGTACGGATTCCTTGCCTGGCCAATCAAACTGCCCTGTAGTACAGAAGCCTTGACTGGCCAATCAAACATCCTGGCACAGGCGCTGGCAGAGAAGTGAAGCAGCAGTTAGGGAACCTTAGGACAACAAGAGTCGTCTCCATTGGGCAGGGCTCTATTTATACACTGAGCAAATGGCTGTGCAGCTCCGGATCTTTACTTGCTTATTAAAGCCAATGTGGGGAGTTGGTGGGAGCCCCCAGGAGCCATACCCGAGGCAGTGAGACACATAGTTGTGGTGTTGGAGAGTCTCATGTGCTGACTGTACAAATGTGGTGAGAGAGTCGGCGTCTGCTATGGAACATTTAGGTTTCTGCTATGAAACCGCTACTTTGCCTTTAGCTTGAGGGGCACCACAAACATCCCAAAATATTTCCTAAAGGCGCTTTCTGCTGAACAAACTGGGGAGGTGCAAGAATAACAGAGGAATCCCATAGCAAACGAGGGGGGAGGCACAGTGTTGTTATGGCGCATGTAGCACCCTTACAGAGCTGGCACCTGGGGGGGGCACAGCGTTGCTATGGAGCATGTAGCACCCTTACAGAGCTGGCACCTGGGGGGGCACAGTGTTGCTATGGAACATGTAGCACCCTTACAGAGCTGGCACCTGGGGGGGTGGCACAGTGTTGCTATGGAGCATGTAGCACCCTAACAGAGCTGGCACCTGGGGGGGCACAGTGTTGCTATGGAGCATCTAGCACCCTTACAGAGCTGGCACCTGGGGGGGGGGCACAGTGTTGCTATGGAGCATGTAGCACCCTTACAGAGCTGGCACCTGGGGGGGCACAGTGTTGCTATGGAGCATGTAGCACCCTTACAGAGCTGGCACCTGGGGGGGGGGCACAGTGTTGCTATGGAGCATGTAGCACCCTTACAGAGCTGGCACCTGGGGGGGGGCACAGTGTTGCTATGGAGCATGTAGCACCCTTACAAAGCTGGCACCTGGGGGGGCACAGTGTTGCTATGGAGCATGTAGCACCCTTACAGAGATGGCACCTGGGGGGCACAGTGTTGCTATGGAGCATGTAGCACCCTTACAGAGATGGCACCTGGGGGGCACAGTGTTGCTATGGAGCATGTAGCACCCTTACAGAGCTGGCACCTGGGGGGGGGGCACAGTGTTGCTATGGAGCATGTAGCACCCTTACAAAGCTGGCACCTGGGGGGGCACAGTGTTGCTATGGAGCATCTAGCACACTTACAAAGCTGGCACCTGGGGGGGCACAGTGTTGCTATGGAGCATGTAGCACCCTTACAGAGATGGCACCTGGGGGGCACAGTGTTGCTATGGAGCATGTAGCACCCTTACAGAGATGGCACCTGGGGGGCACAGTGTTGCTATGGAGCATGTAGCACCCTTACAAAGCTGGCACCTGGGGGGCACAGTGTTGCTATGGAGCATGTAGCACCCTTACAAAGCTGGCACCTGGGGGGCACAGTGTTGCTATGGAGCATGTAGCACCCTTACAAAGCTGGCACCTGGGGGGGGCCACAGTGTTGCTATGGAGCATGTAGCACCATTACAGAGCTGGCACCTGGGGGGAGGCACAGTGTTGCTATGGAGCATGTAGCACCCTTACAGAGCTGGCACCTGGGGGGGCACAGTGTTGCTATGGAGCATGTAGCACCCTTACAAAGCTGGCACCTGGGGGGGGCACAGTGTTGCTATGGAGCATGTAGCACCATTACAGAGCTGGCACCTGGGGGGAGGCACAGTGTTGCTATGGAGCATGTAGCACCCTTACAGAGCTGGCACCTGGGGGGGCACAGTGTTGCTATGGAGCATGTAGCACCCTTACAAAGCTGGCACCTGGGGGGGGGCACAGTGTTGCTATAGAGCATGTAGCACCCTTACAGAGCTGGCACCTGGGGGGCACAGTGTTGCTATGGAGCATGTAGCACCCTTACAGAGCTGGCACCTGGGGGGGCACAGTGTTGCTATGGAGCATGTAGCACCCTTACAGAGCTGGCACCTGGGGGGGGCACAGTATTGCTATGGAACATGTAGCACCCTTACAGAGCTGGCACCTGGGGGGGGGCACAGTGTTGCTATGGAGCATGTAGCACCCTTACAGAGCTGGCACCTGGGGGGGCACAGTGTTGCTATGGAGCATGTAGCACCCTTACAAAGCTGGCATCTGGGGGGGGGGGCACAGTGTTGCTATGGAGCATGTAGCACCCTTACAGAGCTGGCACCTGGGGGGGCACAGTGTTGCTATGGAGCATGTAGCACCCTTACAGAGCTGGCACCTGGGGGGGGCACAGTATTGCTATGGAACATGTAGCACCCTTACAGAGCTGGCACCTGGGGGGGGGGGCACAGTGTTGCTATGGAGCATGTAGCACCCTTACAGAGCTGGCACCTGGGGGGGCACAGTGTTGCTATGGAGCATGTAGCACCCTTACAGAGCTGGCACCTGGGGGGGGGCACAGTATTGCTATGGAACATGTAGCACCCTTACAGAGCTGGCACTTGGGGGGCACAGTGTTGCTATGGAGCATGTAGCACCCTTACAGAGCTGGTACCTGGGGGGGATGTACCTGTTTGCAGGCTTTGAGTGCACAAGTGATGCATCGGTCATGGCTCTCATCCACAGCTCCATTTCTTTGGCAGAGTCTGAGCAGAAATAATAGGTCCTCATGTTGGAGTGGGCTGCCTGATTGGAAATGACATTTCATCATTGTAACAAACTAACATGTGTCTGTAAAAGAGAAAAAACATGACATAAACAAGAGAGAACGGAACAGTCACACATAATCACATGTATGTGCCCCCCACACTCTAATCACATGTATGTGCCCCCCACACTCTAATCACATGCCCATGTATGTGTCGATATTATACTAAGGGGGCAAATGATGATCAAACAGAAATACGAGCAGGTTACAGGCGTCCCACATACACATTCCCCAGAACAAAGTGCCTATAAGTGCCCCCCAGGGAAATAGCAGCCAATGAGGGTGACTGAGATACAGTGTAGTGGGTGTGGGGGTAACATAGGAGGGTCCGGGGGGCACTCACCTTGTATATTTGCAGAGGAGCAGTTTACTCTGGATGAAGCTCTCAGCACATAATGGAACAAGGGAATGAGGATGGGGAGAGATTTGAGAGATTATTAGGAAATAATAAGTCATTAAACAACCCCCCAACAGCAGCCATTTAATAGAGGAAAACTAAAGCAGATGGATGGGGGGGCACTGGATGATGCGATGCCTACGTGGCAGCTGATAATGCCATAGCTGATGTTTCATTGGCCCCCAGTAGCCGGGCTACAGTTAGTATGGGGGGGCTACAGGATCGGCCCTACTTATGCAGGATATGTACCCCAAGCCTAACTGACCCGACTTACAAACTGCATGTCCCCCCCCCCCCATAATATGGACTGTCCCCATTGACTCACCTTGAAGGCGAATGAGCGGTTAATGTGATCGTCGGGGGTTAACATGCGTATCTGAAAGCTCGGGAGGAGAATGCTCCCCAGTACCCCTTCTTCCTTCTCATCTGCCAAAGCAGGAAAAGTGGGTGAGAGAAGCAGCGGCCCCCCAACACACTTTTATGGCTCAATAATATCCAGGCCAATCCCACAGTCTATGGGCTACACGGACTGCACAGTGGGCTACACGGACTGCACAGTGGCCTACACGGACTGCACAGTGGCCTACACGGACTGCACAGTGGGGTACACGGACTGCACAGTGGGCTACACGGACTGCACAGTGGGCTACACGGACTGCACAGTGGGCTACACGGACTGCACAGTGGGGTACACGGACTGCACAGTGGGGTTCACTGACTGCACAGTGGGGTTCACTGACTGCACAGTGGGGTTCACTGACTGCACAGTGGGGTTCACTGACTGCACAGTGGGGTACACGGACTGCACAGTGGGGTACACGGACTGCACAGTGGGGTACATGGACTGCACACATGGATGAGGCAGTAGCACACACAGCACTAATGGCCGTACATCACATGGGGTTCTAAGCCAAATGAGGGGGAGAGGGGAGCACAGGCCAAACCACACACAGCGCAGTCCCTTTCATTTGGCAAGTACCACCATGCAGTAATTGAAGGGGGGTCCCGGCAGTTCTATTTACAGCACTGGTGCCTGAAGGAAATTATAATGTGAATGAGCCAAAAGCAGAAGCTGTCATTAGGAATCAGCCAATCACAGGGCTTCAGGCTCTTGCTTCAACCACAAGACGTTCAGCTGTGCAGTCACAACGGTGGCATTTTAACTAGAAAGGCCAAAGGGGCAGAAGGGCTGAAACCTCTGCATTTGGGGTTCAAGCAATAATCCCCCCCCCTTCAAAGCTAGAGAAACCAAAGCAACACTCACCTCTGTAATAGAACAGACACAGGTCCGACAGCACAAACCAGCGCTTCTTCCACAGCTTCATGCCTGAGTTAGCCTGTAATGTACAGATCCACCGACAATATATGAGCCCATGGGCACAGAGGAACTTGCCAACCACTGGGCCATTTGTACAAGTAGCAGGGAGTTGCTGTATCGCTTGCTGCCTCTCTAACACTTGTGTTTCACACTTACTGGAACATCTCACAATCACATTAACGCCTGGGAGAGAGCTGACTCACCAACACTCTACCCACATTCCCAGTGTGACAGGGAGCAGAAGAAATCCCTTAATACTTTATTAACTTGCTGACTGTCAGCTGTAAGACTCACTGCCTGCTCCAATAGCCTCCGGCACAAGGGCACAGTATCATCATAGTCTCTCAGGCTCCCTATCTCCTGCCAGAGCTGCCATACTGCAACATAATGCCATCTCTATGGTTCCTGTAGGACTATTAGTTCCTCTGTGGCCCTGTAACTGGGAATCTATGGTTCCTCTTTTAACCTGTAACTGGGAATGTATGGTTCCTCTTTTAACCTGTAACTGGGAATCTATGGTTCCTCTTTTAACCTGTAACTGGGAATCTATGGTTCCTCTTTTAACCTGTAACTGGGAATCTATGGTTCCTCTTTTAACCTGTAACTGGGAATATATGGTTCCTCTTTTAACCTGTAACTGGGAATATATGGTTCCTCTTTTAACCTGTAACTGGGAATCTATGGTTCCTCTTTTAACCTGTAACTGGAAATGTATGGTTCCTCTTTTAACCTGTAACTGGGAATGTATGGTTCCTCTTTTAACCTGTAACTGGGAATGTATGGTTCCTCTTTTAACCTGTAACTGGGAATGTATGGTTCCTCTTTTAACCTGTAACTGGGAATCTATGGTTCCTCTTTTAACCTGTAACTGGGAATGTATGGTTCCTCTTTTAACCTGTAACTGGGAATGTATGGTTCCTCTTTTAACCTGTAACTGGGATTGTATGGTTCCTCTTTTAACCTGTAACTGGGAATGTATGGTTCCTCTTTTAACCTGTAACTGGGAATGTATGGTTCCTCTTTTAACCTGTAACTGGGAATCTATGGTTCCTCTTTTAACCTGTAACTGGGAATGTATGGTTCCTCTTTTAACCTGTAACTGGAATCTATGGTTCCTCTTTTAACCTGTAACTGGGAATGTATGGTTCCTCTTTTAACCTGTAACTGGGAATGTATGGTTCCTCTTTTAACCTGTAACTGGGAATCTATGGTTCCTCTTTTATCCTGTAACTGGGAATGTATGGTTCCTCTTTTAACCTGTAACTGGGATTGTATGGTTCCTCTTTTAACCTGTAACTGGGAATCTATGGTTCCTCTTTTAACCTGTAACTGGGAATGTATGGTTCCTGTAAGACTATTATTTCCTTATGAGACTATGAGTGTCTCTGTGGCCCTGTAGCAGAAACAGCTGGAGGAGTATTATTTAGTGAATTGCTGGCAGAGGTTCTATATCTTTCTCTAAGGTTTTCTTCAGGTTGCTGCACTGAACCCATCATTTCCCGTGGGCCTATTACCACCTCTGCTTCTGTAGCAGGTACAATATGGCTTCCCACTGTTTCTATTGCATAACCTGCTGTTTCCCATCTTTCCTTCTGCAATTACACATATTTTACAGTCACTTGTGATCTGGGGGCGAGCTGCAAACAACAGCTTTTTGTGCAATCTAAAGCTTTTAATGATTTTTACATTTGTGTGTGTGAAGGTTGGCACATGCCTTTAGTCCTTTACAAAGTGTGACGCACATAAAAGTGCTGGCAGAATTCTGACTATTTATTCTACAAAAACAGCAGTTTCTATAGCAAGAGCTGAAGGCCAGACCCTATGGCAACACGGCAGCAAAGTTGCCCAATACCTTCTTGTACAGCCAGCCGCGCATCGCCACCGGAGCATTTGGATTCCGTTTTATAGAATTTGACCTTTTGCCAAAATTGTGGATTTTGCCTGAAGATCTCGATGACTAAAAGAGAAATAAAATAGACAATATGCAATACATATATACTATTTACTATTAGGGATGAACAGTCCCTAAGTTTGCTCATAGTCTGTACAGAGAGATCCCATAAAACTATAGCAGCATAGGTATTCCCTGTACTAAGCACAATTCAGCAGGAACAGCCCCTAAGTTTGCTCATAGTCTGTACAGAGAGATCCCATAAAACTATGGCAGCATAGGTATTCCCTGTACTAAGCACAATTCAGCAGGAACAGTCCCTAAGTTTGCTCATAGTCTGTACAGAGAGATCCCATAAAACTATGGTACATAGGTATTCCCTGTACTAAGCACAATTCAGCAGGAACAGTCCCTAAGTTTGCTCATAGTCTGTACAGAGAGATCCCATAAAACTATGGTACATAGGTATTCCCTGTACTAAGCACAATTCAGCAGGAACAGTCCCCTAAGTTTGCTCATAGTCTGTACAGAGAGATCCCATAAAACTATGGCAGCATAGGTATTCCCCTGTACTAAGCACAATTCAGCAGGAACAGTCCCCTAAGTTTGCTCATAGTCTGTACAGAGAGATCCCATAAAACTATGGCAGCATAGGTATTCCCCTGTACTAAGCACAATTCAGCAGGAACAGCCCCTAAGTTTGCTCATAGTCTGTACAGAGAGATCCCATAAAACTATGGTACATAGGTATTCCCTGTACTAAGCACAATTCAGCAGGAACAGTCCCTAAGTTTGTTCATAGTCTGTACAGAGAGATCCCATAAAACTATGGTACATAGGTATTCCCTGTACTAAGCACAATTCAGCAGGAACAGTCCCTAAGTTTGCTCATAGTCTGTACAGAGAGATCCCATAAAACTATGGTACATAGGTATTCCCTGTACTAAGCACAATTCAGCAGGAACAGTCCCCTAAGTTTGCTCATAGTCTGTACAGAGAGATCCCATAAAACTATGGTACATAGGTATTCCCTGTACTAAGCACAATTCAGCAGGAACAGCCCCTAAGTTTGCTCATAGTCTGTACAGAGAGATCCCATAAAACTATGGTACATAGGTATTCCCCTGTACTAAGCACAATTCAGCAGGAACATTCCCCTGAGTTTGCTCATAGTCTGTACAGAGAGATCCCATAAAACTATGGCAGCATAGGTATTCCCTGTACTAAGCACAATTCAGCAGGAACAGTCCCTAAGTTTGCTCATAGTCTGTACAGAGAGATCCCATAAAACTATGGTACATAGGTATTCCCTGTACTAAGCACAATTCAGCAGGAACAGTCCCTAAGTTTGCTCATAGTCTGTACAGAGAGATCCCATAAAACTATGGTACATAGGTATTCCCTGTACTAAGCACAATTCAGCAGGAACAGTCCCCTAAGTTTGCTCATAGTCTGTACAGAGAGATCCCATAAAACTATGGCAGCATAGGTATTCCCCTGTACTAAGCACAATTCAGCAGGAACAGTCCCCTAAGTTTGCTCATAGTCTGTACAGAGAGATCCCATAAAACTATGGCAGCATAGGTATTCCCCTGTACTAAGCACAATTCAGCAGGAACAGCCCCTAAGTTTGCTCATAGTCTGTACAGAGAGATCCCATAAAACTATGGTACATAGGTATTCCCTGTACTAAGCACAATTCAGCAGGAACAGTCCCTAAGTTTGTTCATAGTCTGTACAGAGAGATCCCATAAAACTATGGTACATAGGTATTCCCTGTACTAAGCACAATTCAGCAGGAACAGTCCCTAAGTTTGCTCATAGTCTGTACAGAGAGATCCCATAAAACTATGGTACATAGGTATTCCCTGTACTAAGCACAATTCAGCAGGAACAGTCCCCTAAGTTTGCTCATAGTCTGTACAGAGAGATCCCATAAAACTATGGTACATAGGTATTCCCTGTACTAAGCACAATTCAGCAGGAACAGTCCCTAAGTTTGCTCATAGTCTGTACAGAGAGATCCCATAAAACTATGGCAGCATAGGTATTCCCTGTACTAAGCACAATTCAGCAGGAACAGTCCCTAAGTTTGCTCATAGTCTGTACAGAGAGATCCCATAAAACTATGGTACATAGGTATTCCCTGTACTAAGCACAATTCAGCAGGAACAGTCCCCTAAGTTTGCTCATAGTCTGTACAGAGAGATCCCATAAAACTATGGCAGCATAGGTATTCCCCTGTACTAAGCACAATTCAGCAGGAACAGTCCCCTAAGTTTGCTCATAGTCTGTACAGAGAGATCCCATAAAACTATGGCAGCATAGGTATTCCCCTGTACTAAGCACAATTCAGCAGGAACAGCCCCTAAGTTTGCTCATAGTCTGTACAGAGAGATCCCATAAAACTATGGTACATAGGTATTCCCTGTACTAAGCACAATTCAGCAGGAACAGTCCCTAAGTTTGTTCATAGTCTGTACAGAGAGATCCCATAAAACTATGGTACATAGGTATTCCCTGTACTAAGCACAATTCAGCAGGAACAGTCCCTAAGTTTGCTCATAGTCTGTACAGAGAGATCCCATAAAACTATGGTACATAGGTATTCCCTGTACTAAGCACAATTCAGCAGGAACAGTCCCCTAAGTTTGCTCATAGTCTGTACAGAGAGATCCCATAAAACTATGGTACATAGGTATTCCCTGTACTAAGCACAATTCAGCAGGAACAGTCCCTAAGTTTGCTCATAGTCTGTACAGAGAGATCCCATAAAACTATGGCAGCATAGGTATTCCCTGTACTAAGCACAATTCAGCAGGAACAGTCCCTAAGTTTGCTCATAGTCTGTACAGAGAGATCCCATAAAACTATGGTACATAGGTATTCCCTGTACTAAGCACAATTCAGCAGGAACAGCCCATACATTTGCTCAGTGATTTAAGACTAGTGCACATATGGAAAGCTTTGATATACACAATTGAATTATTAGTTACAGTTAATTAATCATTAGTGAATACAAGGTACATCCATAACGGTAAGAATGCACGCAGATGAGTAGAAATGAGGGGTACAGACTTACCCGAGTCAGGGGGCTGGATGGATTATCGGGGGGCTGAATGTTGCAATTGGGGGATTCACTTGACATACTGACTGTGAGATCTTTCTGTTCCTGAGAGGAAACACTGGGAGGAGTCCTGGGAATAAAACAAAGGAAAATGACAGTTGTATCACAATAGGATAGAACAAATGACAATTTCACAGCACAAAAGTGGGTCCCAAAGCAGCTGCTCTGCAACCCTAATAATTCTCACAGGGTGGAACCTTCTCCAACTGCCATTTACACATTTACTGTGTCCCACACAACCCTCTTGTACTAAACAATTGTTTGAGGGTGAACCTGTAGCAGGTGCCTTTCCTTGTTTCACTTGCAACTGCTGCAGCTCCATTGTTATTATTATTAATAATGTTATTATTATTATTATTATTATGGGGCCCAGCATCCAGTGCAGATGAAATTCCACTGAAAACTGATGCCACGTGAAAAAGAACATTAGTAGTGTATTGAAGTGAGTATTAATGTAGCCATTTCCTCAGTAATAAGCATAATAGTGTCTGTCAGGAAACCTATACGGGGTGGGAACTGGAATTTTTGTAGTTCAACGCTATTAACTTTCCCTTTCTTTGAGGTATAAGGAATGGGCAGCAGTTTTATACTGATCTCCTGCAGTGAGTTACAGGAGATTATATTTATTATTATTATATATCTGCTGGCCCTTATAAATTAGCACATTAATAGTTGCATATATGACATTTTTATAGGGATGCGCCAAACACAGGATTCTGTTTGGGATTCAGCCTTTTTCAGCAGGATTCAAACAAATCCTTCTGCCCGGCCAAATCAAATCCTAATTTGCATATGCAAATTAGGGGTGGGGAGGGAAATCATGTGACTTTTTGTCACAAAACAAGGAAGTAAAAAATGTTTTCCCCTTTCCCCCCCCTAATTTACATATGTAAATTAGGATTCAGCGGAATCTTTCAAGAAGGATTCAGGGGTTCGGCCAAATCTAAAATAGTGGCTTCGGTGCATCCCTACATTTTTACCATTCCATGTATTTACTATTTTGCTGTGATATTTTACACACGTCTCTACCTGGGATAGGGTTAAACCTTTCAGTTAACTTTTAGTATGTTATAGAATGGGTAACTCTAAGTAACTTTTTAATTGGTCTAAATTATTTTGTTTTTATAGTTTTTGAATTATTTGCCTTCTTCTTCTTCTGACTTTTTCACGTTTTCAAATGGGGGTCACTGACCCCATCTTAAAGACAAATGCTCTGTAAGGCTACAAATATATTGTTACTTTTTATCTTTCTATTCAGGCGTCGCCTATTCATATTCCAGTCTTTTGCGCTAATCGGTGCATGGTTGCTAGGGTAATTTGGATCCTAGCAACCAGATGGCTGAAATTGCAAACTGGTGAATAAAAAAGATAACTATATAGGAAGGTCATTGATCCCAATGTTATTAATAGGGAATAAAGATAAATATATAGGAAGGCCAGTGATCCCAATGTTATTAATAGGGAATAAAGATAAATCTATAGGAAGGTCAGTGATCCCAATGTTATTAATAGGGAATAAAGATAAATCTATAGGAAGGTCAGTGATCCCAATGTTATTAATAGGGAATAAAGATAAATATATAGGAAGGTCAGTGATCCCAATGTTATTAATAGGGAATAAAGATAAATATATAGGAAGGTCAGTGATCCCAATGTTATTAATAGGGAATAAAGATAAATCTATAGGAAGGTCAGTGATCCCAATGTTATTAATAGGGAATAAAGATAAATATATAGGAAGGTCAGTGATCCCAATGTTATTAATAGGGAATAAAGATAAATATATAGGAAGGTCAGTGATCCCAATGTTATTAATAGGGAATAAAGATAAATATATAGGAAGGCCAGTGATCCCAATGTTATTAATAGGGAATAAAGATAAATATATAGGAAGGTCAGTGATCCCAATGTTATTAATAGGGAATAAAGATAAATATATAGGAAGGTCAGTGATCCCAATGTTATTAATAGGGAATAAAGATAAATATATAGGAAGGTCAGTGATCCCAATGTTATTAATAGGGAATAAAGATAAATATATAGGAAGGTCAGTGATCCCAATGTTATTAATAGGGAATAAAGATAAATATATAGGAAGGCCAGTGATCCCAATGTTATTAATAGGGAATAAAGATAAATATATAGGAAGGTCAGTGATCCCAATGTTATTAATAGGGAATAAAGATAAATATATAGGAAGGCCAGTGATCCCAAAGTTGTCAGGAACATTTATTGATAAATAAGGGGGAAAACCTGTGTGGATTTGGTTGGAGTCATTTTCAGAAAATGAGATGATAAATTCGGACTTTGATAATTGATAACGCTCTGATCTGGGTGTTGATGTTTAATGCCCCAGACCCACTATGTGCAGCTGGAGGGGAGGCAGTAGAAGTGCAGCTGGGGGGCAATAGGCACACTGGAGGGTACTTACTGCTCATTCAGCACAAAGATACAGTTCTCTTGGGAGGGTTGCCCGCTGACTGGATGGGTGCAGGTCACATTCCGCTCATTGTGGCTGGAGAGACAAAAGGGGAAAGAAATTATTAGGGGAGACACAATGAGGGGCCCATGGGGGCTTATTTGGCACCACCAATCAGAAGCTTTATGCTGAATATACTCGCAGCCCGGTGAGTCTGCCCCTTTAAGAGTGATGTCACAATGCAGCCACTGTTACTCTAAACTTCCGGCCAATCCTGATAAACATGGTGATGCCCATTGTGCTGAGAGACAAGCGGGAAGCTGAGGGCAGGAAAGTGGGTCCCTGGATGGGACTAACCTCCCCTTACTACACAGAATACAGTTACTCGTTACCCCTCACTAGCCCAATAAAGGGAAACCAGGGAGGCCCATAAGCACTGGGTCAAATCCGCCAATTAGCTTTCAACCCAATGCCCCACCAAGGAACCCCCCCAGGGTGGGAATGAGCTGCCACACAGGATCAACCCATTGCAATCTTATGGGGGGGCACTAATTACCCTCAGCACAAGATGGGGGGGGGGGGTTATACTGGTATTAATTACAGATGGGGGGCTATACTGGTGTCAATTATAGATGGGGCGGGGGTTATACTGGCACTAATTACCCCTCCGCTCCTGCACTCTCAGCTCATTATCTGAGCGAGCGCAGTACAGGCTGCAGGACGCATTAGAATACAGAACAGCCAGCGGGATTTGCAAGAGAAACATAAAAACCAATGAATAATTTGTGCAGAGAGGCAGCAGCCTGGGCCTCAGTGGAATGTTCCAGAACAAACTGGTCTCTGAGAGGCCCTCCAGCTGTTCTGATTGGCCCAGAATGTGAGGATATATAATAACAGAGAGAGAGGCTGGGGAATCCACACATTAAACCCACAGCCTGGTACCCAGCCCAGACAGTGAAAATCTAATATCACTCACAACTGCACTTTTACACTTCTAAGTCCTTTACTTAACCCTTTGGGTGCTGCAGCTGTGTTTTGGCAATACCTTTTTGCCAACCTGACAGTCCCTGGCAACCAGGAAATTATTGGCATGGCAGACTACATAGGAGTGTCACCCTATAGAACAGCAACAGAAATCTAACCTTGGTTGCTATCCTCGCTCTCCCTGGCAACAGACAGATGTGTGCCTCCATCTTTGTGGCTGTCAGTAATGATTAGCGTGCGCTGCTTACAGAGTGGCCAGTGCCCAGGATTAACCATCAGGTGCCAGCGGACCCCGCTGTGGTGATTTCAGGATTTTTGGAGGTTCCCATCTTTATTATTTCATCCCTATATATAAGGATCTTGCCTATTGTACAGGCTACAGCACTTCCCACATGTCCTACACTATATCCACCTACCACCAGCACGTCACGTTAGTAGGAAAGTGCAGAAGAAGAAGGAATCAAGGGCTTCCTCTGGGCATAGAAGATGTAATGGCCATGGGATGCCCAGGCATGAACATCTCTGTACATAAAGTCCACTTTGCTGGAGAAGGAGACCATGTGATGGTGCAGAAGGCGCCCAACAAGAAAGCGCAGAAAGAACCCATGTGAGAGTTGGTGAAGGTGACTGACTAGCTGTGAAAGTTGGTGAAGAAAGTGCCCTCGTGATATGAGTAAAAGTTGGTAATGTATGTGACAGTTAGTGGAGAAGAGTAATTGAACGTGTCTACTTGGTAGAGCTCAAGATGACCTGCTTGTGAGAGTTGGTGGAGAACGTGTTTAGCTATAAGAGTTGGTGGAGAAGGTAAATGTCTGCTTGTGAGCATTGGTGGATAAGTTGCCTGCTTGTGAGACTTGGTGGAGTAGGCCTTTGTTTGTGAGAGTTGGTGGAGAACGTGTTTAGCTATAAGAGTTGGTGGAGAAGGTAAATGTCTGCTTGTGATCATTGGTGGATAAGTTGCCTGCTTGTGAGACTTGGTGGAGTAGGCCTTTGTTTGTGAGAGTTGGTGGAGAACGTGTTTAGCTATAAGAGTTGGTGGAGAAGGTACATGTCTGCTTGTGAGCATTGGTGGATAAGTTGCCTGCTTGTGAGACTTGGTGGAGTAGGCCTTTGTTTGTGAGAGTTGGTGGAGTAGGTCTTTGCTTGTTAGATTTGGTAAAGAAGGTGTTTACCTATAAGAGTTGGTGGAGAAGGTAGATGCCTGCTTGTGAGAGTTGGTGGAGAACGTGTTTAGCTATAAGAGTAAATGTCTGCTTGTGAGCATTGGTGGATAAGTTGCCTGCTTGTGAGACGTGGTGGAGTAGGCCTTTGTTTGTGAGAGTTGGTGGAGTAAGTCTTTGCTTGTTAGATTTGGTAAAGAAGGTGTTTACCTATAAGAGTTGGTGGAGAAGGTAGATGCCTGCTTGTGAGAGTTGGGGGAGAAGATGCCTGCTTGTAAGAGTTGGTGGATTAGGCCTTTGCTTGTGAGAGTTGGTAAAGAAGGTGTTTACCTGTGAGAGCTGATGTAGAAGATTGCCAAGGGTGAGAGTTGGTGGAGAAAGTGTCTACATATGAGAGTTGATAGAGAAGATCATTGTGGGATTGTGGGAGTTGAAAGGTAAAAATGCCAAGCAGTGAGGGTTTGTGCTGAACAAGACTACAGAGAAGCAGAACGGATTCTGGTTGGTTAGGACAAATACATCGTATTCTGAACCAAGTTAGTTTGAGGAGAAATATTGACCCCAAGGAGCTGCTGACTGCTTGACAGAAGTTCTGGAAGTGGAAAAGGACTTGAGGAGGAGAGTCAGGTTTGATGTAAGAGGCGCTGGCAGTTATGTAAGTGGCACTGAGAAGAGTCTGCTGAGTAAATCGTTTAAATAAGAACATAAAAGGCAAATTAGAATGGAGTTTTTAATCAGTGAATGCAAGGGAAAAGGACGGGCTCTAATTATTACTCTGCAATGACATTGGTCCCTTCCCAGGTGTGATGAGTTTATAAGAAACTGCCGCTTTCCTCAGAAATCTGGGGTGACCTTTAGGAGCACTTGACTTCTCTGCAATTATAGCTAATCACTCACTAATCCTGAGCTTGCACTTGTATTCTCATTAATGCGTTACATCACCCACTTCTCTTCTATCAACACAGACACTCCGAAATGGACGGAGGGAACCAGAACCTTAAAGGATACAGTATACGTGTGTATGGGCAAGAGGGGACTATTTGGGTGCAAATAAGAAGGCACCGTCCCTGTACTTGGCACTGCCCATAACTCAGAGCAGAGGGCACAATAACAAGGGAAGGGTAATATTCGGGCACATTCCTGAGAATGAAATAATGGCCCATTCACTTCGGGTGTAGCGTGAGAACTCTCTATTGGGCGGCCAATGATATCGCTCAGTAACTATTCCATCAGGATCTTATGATGTGGGAATGTTGGATGAACAGGTTCAGTGATAAGGAAAACAGCAGCTCCATTCAGAGGCCGGTTACCCAGCATGCTCAGTGGCACATTCCTAGGGCTGTTCTGCACGGCAGCTGACTGATGCCCATAGGGCCCCTGATTGTCATCAAAGCAAAAGGCACCCAATTCTATTGAGCCCCCAGTCCTATAGGAGCACCAGGCTCCATAATGAGGGGGGGGGGCACACATCATGGACATGACTCCCCCGTGTATTATGGGACAAGCAACACTGTTGGGCGTGTCCTTGGGTTTGTTGGGCAGCAAATCCAGATCATTGTTGAACTTGACAACATTTTCACGAGTGAATAAGAAATATTTGTGGTTCTATTCCTGGCGCCGCACTTACAGGATCGTTCACAATTTGCTTGCCTTTTATATTCCGGCACTAGCGTACTTCCCCTTTAATGACTATAACAATGACTCTCTATGGAAACTTGTTTTCCTTACAAATAGTGTTTAGTGATGTCATCCGTTGCAATGCGAGCTCAGTGATGTCATTGCTCTCACATGACTCACTGTAACGGGTGTGTTAGAATAAATAATATGCCCCCTGCCATCAGCTGTATAATAATAATAATAAAATATTTCCCTGGTGTCTCCCAGGCTGAACGGGCTCCAAACTGCTGAACCTGCAAGTCACGGCTTCCCAGAGCCAAATGCTGTCAGTTCAGCCCCAATTAGAATATTATAAGACACAACTCCCAGAATTCTCAGCTAGTTCATAGTAGTAAAGGCTGGGGGAAGGAACTGCCCAAAACAAATAGAGGATTATGTGTGTGTGTGGGGGGGGGGGGGGGTCAGTACTTCAGTGTCTCCCCTGGGGCCCTAAATTATTACTCAGGTTCCACAATATGCCCCATCTGCCATTATACCCTCCCCCAGTCACACACACTGATGTACCTTCCCTACAGACCCCCGGCTCCTCTCCGTAATAACAAAGTAAGTAGCAATAACATCCAGTCCAACCTTAAGTCTATATATAACCTGCCTAACTGTCAGTTGATCCAGAGGAAGGAAAAAACCCATCTGAAGTCTCTCCAATTTGCCTCCGAGGAGCAAATAGCACAGCACCCTGCAACCCTACTCCCACTGGCACCCACTTTCTGCCTCCTCAGTATATACTATATAAACACACACACATATATACACTGTATAAAGAAACATGAATTGCACGTCCCAAAGGGTCCCAATTGTATTTAAAGGCACAGTGCATGCCAATGGCAGGGCTAGAAACCATATTTTGCATGCGGTGTCCAGTCTATGGCACTTCCCTCCTGTAATTGCATGATCCTGGCGCATGAGAAGCTGCACGGCTGCTCTTGCATCAAAACTAACTGCCTATTACACAGATCATTCACCCCCAGATACCTCCAGGAAATAATAATAATAAGAGGTTATGGAGAAGTGGGGAGTCAGAGAACCTATGGCTGAGAATAGGGGTGCCACACCTGACTGTACCCTATAGAGAAAGGGTGGGGGTAGTAGTACTCACATGCTGGCGAGGGTGATCGGTGCAGGAATAAAGAGCCGGCCTCTGAGAGAGTGTGGGTGGGAGCGACCATATGGCTCATATGAGACCCGTTCCTCTGTACATACAGCTGATACTCTGAGTAACCCGAGACTGGAGAGGAGAGGCTGTGGGATTTCAGAGGGTGGAGCATGTACAACAGAGCTGACATTCAGCACCCGTCACAAGCCATGGAACCGGGGCCCCACACCCAAACTGGGCCACAGGCTGAAAAAGCCAAGTGCCTTCTTCTTTAATAGACATACAATAGAGGATGAGAACACCCCAGTAACTGACTGCAGGAACCCCCTAATCTCACAAGCTGTGTGTTCAGATCACATATACATTAACCAGGCAGCACAGCATCATAGAAACTGCCAGTCTGCCCCAAACTGCCAGTTATAATACTGTACATGCAATAGCAGGATAATGGGCTCAGGGGTAAGTGGGGATACAAGTTCTCAATGAGCTGATTAAAGGGCAGGTCCCGTGAGCACATGAGCTGCTTATTATATATATCTGGGGATAAGGACTGAGCCTAAAGGATTACATGGAAATAAAGAGCTTACCCCACACAGATACACAGACGTCTCCCTGGGGCACCAGAGAGCTGTGAGACATATATAAGTAGAGATGCAAGATTTGGTTCAGGATTCGGCTGAATTTTTCACCAGGGATTCGGCCAAATAGTGGATTTGGTGCAACCCTATATAATAGTGAGACACACACTGGGGTAGAAGTGAGACAAACCATGGGAAGATGTAAGACGCACCCTGGGGTAAAAACGAGACACAAACCGGGGTAGAAGTGAGACACACCTGGGTAATGAGACACACCGGAGCAGAAGCGAGAAACACTGGAGTAGAAACGAGACACACACCGGTGTAGAAGCGAGACACACACCGGAGTAGAAGTGAGACACACACCGGTGTAGAAGTGAGACACACACAGGAGTAGAAGTGAGACACACACAGGAGTAGAAGTGAGACACACACAGGAGTAGAAGCGAGACACACACCGGAGTAGAAGTGAGACACACACAGGAGTAGAAGCGAGACACACAGGAGTAGAAGCGAGACACACACAGGGGTAGAAGCGAGACACACAGGAGTAGAAGCGAGACACACAGGAGTAGAAGCGAGACACACAGGAGTAGAAGCGAGACACACACCGGAGTAGAAGTGAGACACACACCGGAGTAGAAGTGAGACACACACAGGGGTAGAAGCGAGACACACAGGGGTAGAAGCGAGACACACAGGAGTAGAAGCGAGACACACAGGAGTAGAAGTGAGACACACACAGGGGTAGAAGCGAGACACACAACGGGTAGAAGCAAGAGACACACAGGGGTAGAAGCGAGATATACACTGGGGTAGAAGCAAGAGACACACCAGGGTGGAAGCGAGACTGCTCATAAAAGGGAGTCACTCACTATGTCAGTATCACCAGACCGGCACCAAAGGACATAAATGAGATCCAAACCCCATAAATAACATTATTATCCTGGTTCCTGGGCTTTCGGCTGTGCCCTCCTCGCTACTACAGTGCCAGAAATCAAAGATGAATTGTTTGACTTTTTCTTACACAAACAAGGAAGTTAAACATTTTTTAGCTGTGGGCAAAGTGTGAGATTTTCTTTTGCCCTTCCTGGTCCTAATCTGCATATGTAAATTAGCAGTCATTTTGAGTACTCCAAATATTTCATTAAGGAATGATTGATTAGGTTAGTCTTGCCCCCGCCCCTACCTACTTCTACCCCAGGGCACTAAGCAGCTCTTGTGTAAGGGTGGACAAAGTTGTGGCCTCCGGAGGTGCTGGACCAGGGCACAGGCCTATAGGGAATTTCTGAGAGAGTGTGCACCCTCCACAACAGCACCCGCGCGTAGCAGCCTCCACCACAGCACCCGCGCGTAGCAGCCTCCACCACAGCACCCGCGCGTAGCAGCCTCCACCACAGCACCCGCGCGTAGCAGCCTCCACCACAGCACCCGCGCGTAGCAGCCTCCACCACAGCACCCGCGCGTAGCAGCCTCCACCACAGCACCCGCGCGTAGCAGCTTCCACCACAGCACCCGCGCGTAGCAGCCTCCACCACAGCACCCGCGTGTAGCACCCTCCACAACAGCACCCGCGTGTAGCAGACTCCACAACAGCACCCGCGTGTAGCAGCCTCCACAACAGCACCCTCGTGTAGCAGCCTCCACAACAGCACCCGCGTGTAGCAGCCTCCACAACAGCACCCGCTTGTAGCAGCCTCCACAACAGCACCCGTGTGTAGCAGCCTCCACAACAGCACCCGCTTGTAGCAGCCTCCACAACAGCACCCGCTTGTAGCAGCCTCCACAACAGCACCCGCGTGTAGCAGCCTCCACAACAGCACCCGCTTGTAGCAGCCTCCACAACAGCACCCGCGTGTAGCAGCCTCCCAGGAGCCCGGGTGCAAGTCTGCAGGGCATGAGATGTAGGCAGCATTAGCAATATACTCTCACTGTACAATACAGGCTGCCCGTACCAGGAGACCAGCTTTCCATTCATGCAGCTCTTCCAGGAATGAGCCCGGCAGCCTGGTGGCACCCATCCCGCTCTCCTCAGAAAAACACCAGCTGTCGGCAGCGGAAGCCCCTGTGTGTGTGGGTGATGCCATGGGAGGGATGGAAGAAAGACATATGTGCAGCCCCCACATCATGTACTACCCCTACTATACTGTATATACATAGAGAAAAGCACAATTATCTGCACCACTCACTCGCACTACATCCAGTAAACTATATATACTATATATAAAATACATTTTCACTATATACACTATATATACACACTATATATACGCTACATACACTATATATACACTAAATACTGTCAGCTGCCCAATGGACACAAAGAAATGGAAGTAGCAGATCTATGGAAGAGAAAAGGGAACGGAAGTAGCAGATCTATGGAAGAGAAAAGGGAATGGAAGTGGCAGATCTATGGAAGAGAAGAGGAAAGGGAAGTGGCAAATCTATGGAAGAGAAAAGGGAACGGAAGTAGCAGATCTATGGAAGAGAAAAGGGAATGGAAGTGGCAGATCTATGGAAGAGAAGAGGAAAGGGAAGTGGCAAATCTGTGGAAGAGAAGAGGAAAGGGAAGTGGCAAATCTGTGGAAGAGAAGAGGAAAGGGAATGGAAGTGGCAGATCTATGGAAGAGAAGAGGAAAGGGAAGTGGCAAATCTGTGGAAGAGAAGAGGAAAGGGAAGTGGCAAATCTGTGGAAGAGAAGAGGAAAGGGAATGGAAGTGGCAGATCTATGGAAGAGAAAAGGGAACGGAAGTAGCAGATCTATGGAAGAGAAAAGGGAACGGAAGTAGCAGATCTATGGAAGAGAAAAGGAAAGAGAAATAAAATTCGGGAACATTCAAGAACAGTCTAGAGTACAATGGTGCGACGGTGTAAATACACCAGGGAAATTATCAATAAACATAAAATGTGAGATTTCCAGGCCCTTTGTTGGCCACTATTTGGTCAGGGGCCACCCGGCTCTATCTCCCTTTTACACTGACTGTGAGGCCCCTAGGGGGACAGCCCGTTGGCATGAATAGATCCCAATTCAGACTTTACATAGGGTTAACTAGAGTTAGTGCCAGCAGGAGGGGGGGGTTCCACTGTGAGCAGCCAGAAGGGATGAAGTTGAGAGTTTAAGTTCAGTCCACACAATCCCTGGGGGCAGCCGGTCACTCGGGGATGTGCAGCAGCAACATGTGTTTATCAGACGCAGCCCCGTTGCTTTGCCTTTAATTGCTGGTTAACGAGCGCAGTCACTGGGGTTTGGCAGTCACAGAACTACTTACCCAACGGCTTGGTGCCACCCAGCTGGAGCCCATGTCCCCCCGATTCATCGTCCGCTCTCCCAAGAGATGACAAAGGGGCACAGAGCAAGATCTGTCCCTCCTGGGCTTAATGAGACATCCAGTGCCGGCACACGGTGAGACAGACTGCAATCTGTGAGAGCGTCGGTACTGAGCATGCTCAGAGGCTAAATTTAACCAGGCGAGTGCCTCATCTCAGCATGTGATGGCCTACTTCCAAACAAACTGGAGGAGCTGCAGTTCAATCGCAGTCATTAGTGCTGGAACAAGCCGCTGATACCAAGACAGGCCAATTCTTTTGCTCTCTGACTCCCCCCCATGACTTAATGGCCCCCCTGGGAGCCGGCCAATGGCTGATAATGACTCTCCGGCAATTGTAACACTTATTCTATTACACTGACACTCAGTGGGGTACTTACCTTCCTATACACACTTAACTCTTTCACTGCTACATCACACGGACCTTCTCATCCAAACTGATCCTATGCTGAATCCCTACACTGAACCCCTACGCTGAACCCCTACGCTGAATCTCACGCTGAATCCCTACACTGAACCCCTACACTGAACCCCTACGCTGAATCCCTACGCTGAACCCCTACACTGAATCCCTACGCTGAACCCCTACGCTGAACCCCTACGCTGAATCCTACGCTGAATCCTACGCTGAACCCCTACACTGAACCCCTACGCTGAACCCCTACGCTGAACCCCTACACTGAATCCCTACGCTGAACCCCTACACTGAATCCCTACGCTGAATCCTACGCTGAACCCCTACGCTGAACCCCTACGCTGAATCTCACGCTGAATCCCTACGCTGAATCCCTACGCTGAACCCCTACACTGAACCCCTACACTGAATCCCTACAATGGAACACATAGCGCTCCCCGTGATACAGGGAACTGGATGATGCCCCTACTGATAATAGAATAAGGCAGAGAGTGTGAGTGAGTCTCAGCAGAGCAATATGGACTGATGAAATAAGGTTGGGTTAAACTGAGCCGATGTTCCCTGCTTTGCTCTGCAGCAGGAATACACAGGGTTAAATAGCAGCAGGGCAGTAAAGAGGGTTAAAGATTGGGGCATTATAACTCAGAGCAGGGGCATACAGGCAGATTTGGGGAGATTTAGTCGCCTGGCGACTAATTGCCTCTTCTGCGGGGCAACAATCTCCCTGAAATGCCTTCCACCTGCTATAATGAGAAAACACCAGCGCCAATGCACTCGCGGAGCTTCGATTTCCAAAGTCGCCCGAAGTTTCCTCGTGTTATAGTACAGCTAATTCTAAGCAACTTTTCATTTGGTCTTCATTATTTTTCTTTCTTACCGTTTTTGAATTATTTGCCTTCTTTTTCTTACTTTTTCCAACTTTCAAATGGGGGTCACTGACCCCATGTAAAAAACAAATGCTCTGTAAGGCAACACGTATTGCTATTTTTTATTCCTCAATAGGCCTCTCCTATTCATATTCCAGTCTATTATTCAAATCAGTGCATGGTTGCTAGGGGAATCTGGACCCTAGCAACCCGATGGCTGAAATTGCAAACTGGAGAGCTGCTGAATAAAAAGCTAAATAACTGAACAATCACAAATAATAGTAAAAAAAAAAAAGTAGCACAATTGCAAATGGCCTCACAATATCCCTCTCAACATCATACAAATAGTTAATTTCGGCGAGGCTACAATTCATTAGCCCCCATTTATTACTCTCTGCAGGGACAGGTTTGGCCAAGAGCTGTAAAACACTAGCCAACACTTGTGCCACTGGCAAATGAACAGCTGGGGTGACTCCGAGCTCCCTAACCACCATTTAACCCCCAGCCCACCAATATGCATAAGAGAATAACCCCTATATAAATACAGCCACGTGATTGGCTGATACACAGGAAGCAGTTACTGTATGTGGGTAACCCTACATACGGTGCTCCCATACATTGCATTGAAGGTGACAGTGATATATTGGGGACTGGTCGGATCAGTACAATGGGGAGAATCAGAGGGACTATATATAATGTATATTGGGGACTGGTCGGATCAGTACAATGGGGAGAATCAGAGGGACTATATATAATGTATATTGGGGACTGGTCGGATCAGTACAATGGGGAGAGTCAGAGGGACTATATATAATGTATATTGGGGACTGGTCGGATCAGTACAATGGGGAGAATCAGAGGGACTATATATAATGTATATTGGGGACTGGTCGGATCAGTACAATGGGGAGAGTCAGAGGGACTATATATAATGTATATTGGGGACTGGTCGGATCAGTACAATGGGGAGAATCAGAGGGACTATATATAATGTATATTGGGGACTGGTCGGATCAGTACAATGGGGAGAGTCAGAGGGACTATATATAATGTATATTGGGGACTGGTCGGATCAGTACAATGGGGAGAGTCAGAGGGACTATATATAATGTATATTGGGGACTGGTCGGATCAGTACAATGGGGAGAATCAGAGGGACTATATATAATGTATATTGGGGACTGGTTGGATCAGTACAATGGGGAGAGTCAGAGGGACTATATATAATGTATATTGGGGACTGGTTGGATCAGTACAATGGGGAGAGTCAGAGGGACTATATATAATGTATATTGGGGACTGGTCGGATCAGTACAATGGGGAGAGTCAGAGGGACTATATATAATGTATATTGGGGACTGGTCGGATCAGTACAATGGGGAGAGTCAGAGGGACTATATATAATGTATATTGGGGACTGGTCGGATCAGTACAATGGGGAGAATCAGAGGGACTATATATAATGTATATTGGGGACCGGTCGGATCAGTACAATGGGGAGAGTCAGAGGGACTATATATAATGTATATTGAGGACTGGTCGGATCAGTACAATGGGGAGAGTCAGAGGGACTATATATAATGTATATTGGGGACTGGTCGGATCAGTACAATGGGGAGAATCAGAGGGACTATATATAATGTATATTGGGGACTGGTCGGATCAGTACAATGGGGAGAGTCAGAGGGACTATATATAATGTATATTGGGGACTGGTCGGATCAGTACAATGGGGAGAATCAGAGGGACTATATATAATGTATATTGGGGACTGGTCGGATCAGTACAATGGGGAGAGTCAGAGGGACTATATATAATGTATATTGGGGACTGGTCGGATCAGTACAATGGGGAGAGTCAGAGGGACTATATATAATGTATATTGGGGACTGGTCGGATCAGTACAATGGGGAGAATCAGAGGGACTATATATAATGTATATTGGGGACTGGTTGGATCAGTACAATGGGGAGAGTCAGAGGGACTATATATAATGTATATTGGGGACTGGTTGGATCAGTACAATGGGGAGAGTCAGAGGGACTATATATAATGTATATTGGGGACTGGTCGGATCAGTACAATGGGGAGAGTCAGAGGGACTATATATAATGTATATTGGGGACTGGTCGGATCAGTACAATGGGGAGAATCAGAGGGACTATATATAATGTATATTGGGGACTGGTTGGATCAGTACAATGGGGAGAGTAAAACAATAAGAGGAGAGGCAGGAGAGGTTGTGGTTCAGTGACACACAAAAGGCTGAATAAAGTGCGACATTATTACAATAAGTGCGACGTTCCAGACTGAAGACGAGAAGCTTTTAGTAATCACTTCCCAGATCTGATGTTTCCTCTGCGCCTCCCACGTCTTTTCCTCGCTCTCAGCGCCCGACTCCTGAGACTCTACCTGAAACCCTTTACTGCTCACAAGAGAGAGACAATACTCAGCTGGGGCTGATAAAAGGGACCCGTCTCCCAAACACAAATCTCCGCAGGCCATTCCTCTACCACTTCCCACACACGTCTCATTCAATGACTGGGAGCAGAGTGCCCCCCTCTGGCTGCATTTGCATCTTACACTCTATTGCCTTCTGATAAACTTACTGGCAACACAGGGACCTCTTATACAGGTAACGGATCTTTCCATAATTCAGATCTTCATATCTTAAACTCAGGAAACATGCTCAGTAGGACAGAATAAACGTATCAGTCGTTACAGGATAATAAAGCTCAGGGAACATGCTCAGTAGGACAGAATAAACGTATCAGTCGTTACAGGATAATAAAGCTCAGGGAACATGCTCAGTAGGACAGAATAAACGTATCAGTCGTTACAGGATAATAAAGCTCAGGGAACATGCTCAGTAGGACAGAATAAACGTATCAGTCGTTACAGGATAATAAAGCTCAGGGAACATGCTCAGTAGGACAGAATAAACGTATCAGCCGTTACAGGATAATAAAGCTCAGGGAACATGCTCAGTAGGACAGAATAAACGTATCAGTCGTTACAGGATAATAAAGCTCAGGGAGCATGCTCAGTAGGACAGAATAAACGTATCAGTCGTTACAGGATAATAAAGCTCAGGCAGCATGCTCAGTAGGACAGAATAAACGTATCAGTCGTTACAGGATAATAAAGCTCAGGGAACATGCTCAGTAGGACAGAATAAACGTATCAGTCGTTACAGGATAATAAAGCTCAGGGAACATGCTCAGTAGGACAGAATAAACGTATCAGTCGTTACAGGATAATAAAGCTCAGGGAACATGCTCAGTAGGACAGAATAAACGTATCAGTCGTTACAGGATAATAAAGCTCAGGGAACATGCTCAGTAGGACAGAATAAACGTATCAGCCGTTACAGGATAATAAAGCTCAGGGAACATGCTCAGTAGGACAGAATAAACGTATCAGCCGTTACAGGATAATAAAGCTCAGGGAGCATGCTCAGTAGGACAGAATAAACGTATCAGCCGTTACAGGATAATAAAGCTCAGGGAGCATGCTCAGTAGGACAGAATAAACGTATCAGCCGTTACAGGATAATAAAGCTCAGGGAACATGCTCAGTAGGACAGAATAAACGTATCAGTCGTTACAGGATAATAAAGCTCAGGGAACATGCTCAGTAGGACAGAATAAACGTATCAGTCGTTACAGGATAATAAAGCTCAGGGAGCATGCTCAGTAGGACAGAATAAACGTATCAGTCGTTACAGGATAATAAAGCTCAGGGAGCATGCTCAGTAGGACAAAGGAAACGTATCAGTCGTTACAGGATAATAAAGCTCAGGGAACATGCTCAGTAGGACAGAATAAACGTATCAGTCGTTACAGGATAATAAAGCTCAGGGAGCATGCTCAGTAGGACAGAATAAACGTATCAGTCGTTACAGGATAATAAAGCTCAGGGAGCATGCTCAGTAGGACAGAATAAACGTATCAGTCGTTACAGGATAATAAAGCTCAGGGAGCATGCTCAGTAGGACAAAGGAAACGTATCAGTCGTTACAGGATAATAAAGCTCAGGGAACATGCTCAGTAGGACAGAATAAACGTATCAGTCGTTACAGGATAATAAAGCTCAGGGAACATGCTCAGTAGGACAGAATAAACGTATCAGTCGTTACAGTATAATAAAGCTCAGGGAACATGCTCAGTAGGACAGAATAAACGTATCAGTCGTTACAGGATAATAAAGCTCAGGGAACATGCTCAGTAGGACAGAATAAACGTATCAGTCGTTACAGGATAATAAAGCTCAGGGAACATGCTCAGTAGGACAGAATAAACATATCAGTCGTTACAGGATAATAAAGCTCAGGGAACATGCTCAGTAGGACAGAATAAACGTATCAGTCGTTACAGGATAATAAAGCTCAGGGAGCATGCTCAGTAGGACAGAATAAACGTATCAGTCGTTACAGGATAATAAAGCTCAGGCAGCATGCTCAGTAGGACAGAATAAACGTATCAGTCGTTACAGGATAATAAAGCTCAGGGAACATGCTCAGTAGGACAGAATAAACGTATCAGTCGTTACAGGATAATAAAGCTCAGGGAACATGCTCAGTAGGACAGAATAAACGTATCAGTCGTTACAGGATAATAAAGCTCAGGGAACATGCTCAGTAGGACAGAAAAAACGTATCAGTCGTTACAGGATAATAAAGCTCAGGGAACATGCTCAGTAGGACAGAATAAACGTATCAGCCGTTACAGGATAATAAAGCTCAGGGAACATGCTCAGTAGGACAGAATAAACGTATCAGCCGTTACAGGATAATAAAGCTCAGGGAGCATGCTCAGTAGGACAGAATAAACGTATCAGCCGTTACAGGATAATAAAGCTCAGGGAGCATGCTCAGTAGGACAGAATAAACGTATCAGCCGTTACAGGATAATAAAGCTCAGGGAACATGCTCAGTAGGACAGAATAAACGTATCAGTCGTTACAGGATAATAAAGCTCAGGGAACATGCTCAGTAGGACAGAATAAACGTATCAGTCGTTACAGGATAATAAAGCTCAGGGAGCATGCTCAGTAGGACAGAATAAACGTATCAGTCGTTACAGGATAATAAAGCTCAGGGAGCATGCTCAGTAGGACAAAGGAAACGTATCAGTCGTTACAGGATAATAAAGCTCAGGGAACATGCTCAGTAGGACAGAATAAACGTATCAGTCGTTACAGGATAATAAAGCTCAGGGAGCATGCTCAGTAGGACAGAATAAACGTATCAGTCGTTACAGGATAATAAAGCTCAGGGAGCATGCTCAGTAGGACAGAATAAACGTATCAGTCGTTACAGGATAATAAAGCTCAGGGAGCATGCTCAGTAGGACAAAGGAAACGTATCAGTCGTTACAGGATAATAAAGCTCAGGGAACATGCTCAGTAGGACAGAATAAACGTATCAGTCGTTACAGGATAATAAAGCTCAGGGAACATGCTCAGTAGGACAGAATAAACGTATCAGTCGTTACAGGATAATAAAGCTCAGGGAGCATGCTCAGTAGGACAGAATAAACGTATCAGTCGTTACAGGATAATAAAGCTCAGGGAGCATGCTCAGTAGGACAGAATAAACGTATCAGTCGTTACAGGATAATAAAGCTCAGGGAGCATGCTCAGTAGGACAGAATAAACGTATCAGTCGTTACGGGATAATAAAGCTCAGGGAACATGCTCAGTAGGACAGAATAAACGTATCAGTCGTTACAGGATAATAAAGCTCAGGGAGCATGCTCAGTAGGACAGAATAAACGTATCAGTCGTTACGGGATAATAAAGCTCAGGGAACATGCTCAGTAGGACAGAATAAACGTATCAGTCGTTACAGGATAATAAAGCTCAGGGAGCATGCTCAGTAGGACAGAATAACCGTATCAGTCGTTACAAGATAATAAAGCTCAGGGAGCATGCTCAGTAGGACAGAATAAACGTATCAGTCGTTACAGGATAATAAAGCTCAGGGAGCATGCTCAGTAGGACAGAATAAACGTATCAGTCGTTACAGGATAATAAAGCTCAGGGAACATGCTCAGTAGGACAGAATAAACGTATCAGTCGTTACAGGATAATAAAGCTCAGGGAGCATGCTCAGTAGGACAGAATAAACGTATCAGTCGTTACAGGATAATAAAGCTCAGGGAGCATGCTCAGTAGGACAGAATAAACGTATCAGTCGTTACAGGATAATAAAGCTCAGGGAACATGCTCAGTAGGACAGAATAAACGTATCAGTCGTTACAGGATAATAAAGCTCAGGGAGCATGCTCAGTAGGACAGAATAAACGTATCAGTCGTTACAGGATAATAAAGCTCAGGGAGCATGCTCAGTAGGACAGAATAAACGTATCAGTCGTTACAGGATAATAAAGCTCAGGGAGCATGCTCAGTAGGACAGAATAAACGTATCAGTCGTTACAGGATAATAAAGCTCAGGGAACATGCTCAGTAGGACAGAATAAACGTATCAGTCGTTACAGGATAATAAAGCTCAGGGAGCATGCTCAGTAGGACAGAATAAACGTATCAGTCGTTACAGGATAATAAAGCTCAGGGAACATGCTCAGTAGGACAGAATAAACGTATCAGTCGTTACAGGATAATAAAGCTCAGGGAGCATGCTCAGTAGGACAGAATAAACGTATCAGTCGTTACAGGATAATAAAGCTCAGGGAGCATGCTCAGTAGGACAGAATAAACGTATCAGTCGTTACAGGATAATAAAGCTCAGGGAACATGCTCAGTAGGACAGAATAAACGTATCAGTCGTTACAGGATAATAAAGCTCAGGGAGCATGCTCAGTAGGACAGAATAAACGTATCAGTCGTTACAGGATAATAAAGCTCAGGGAGCATGCTCAGTAGGACAGAATAAACGTATCAGTCGTTACAGGATAATAAAGCTCAGGGAGCATGCTCAGTAGGACAGAATAAACGTATCAGTCGTTACAGGATAATAAAGCTCAGGGAGCATGCTCAGTAGGACAAAGGAAACGTATCAGTCGTTACAGGATAATAAAGCTCAGGGAACATGCTCAGTAGGACAGAATAAACGTATCAGTCGTTACAGGATAATAAAGCTCAGGGAGCATGCTAAGTAGGACAGAATAAACGTATCAGTCATTACAGGATAATAAAGCTCAGGGAGCATGCTCAGTAGGACAGAATAAACGTATCAGTCGTTACAGGATAATAAAGCTCAGGGAGCATGCTCAGTAGGACAAAGGAAACGTATCAGTCGTTACAGGATAATAAAGCTCAGGGAGCATGCTCAGTAGGACAGAATAAACGTATCAGTCGTTACAGGATAATAAAGCTCAGGGAGCATGCTCAGTAGGACAGAATAAACGTATCAGTCGTTACAGGATAATAAAGCTCAGGGAGCATGCTCAGTAGGACAGAATAAACGTATCAGTCGTTACAGGATAATAAAGCTCAGGGAGCATGCTCAGTAGGACAAAGGAAACGTATCAGTCGTTACAGGATAATAAAGCTCAGGGAACATGCTCAGTAGGACAGAATAAACGTATCAGTCGTTACAGGATAATAAAGCTCAGGGAGCATGCTAAGTAGGACAGAATAAACGTATCAGTCATTACAGGATAATAAAGCTCAGGGAGCATGCTCAGTAGGACAGAATAAACGTATCAGTCGTTACAGGATAATAAAGCTCAGGGAGCATGCTCAGTAGGACAAAGGAAACGTATCAGTCGTTACAGGATAATAAAGCTCAGGGAACATGCTCAGTAGGACAGAATAAACGTATCAGTCGTTACAGGATAATAAAGCTCAGGGAACATGCTCAGTAGGACAGAATAAACGTATCAGTCGTTACAGGATAATAAAGCTCAGGGAGCATGCTCAGTAGGACAGAATAAACGTATCAGTCGTTACAGGATAATAAAGCTCAGGGAGCATGCTCAGTAGGACAGAATAAACGTATCAGTCGTTACAGGATAATAAAGCTCAGGGAGCATGCTCAGTAGGACAGAATAAACGTATCAGTCGTTACAGGATAATAAAGCTCAGGGAACATGCTCAGTAGGACAGAATAAACGTATCAGTCATTACAGGATAATAAAGCTCAGGGAGCATGCTCAGTAGGACAGAATAAACGTATCAGTCGTTACGGGATAATAAAGCTCAGGGAACATGCTCAGTAGGACAGAATAAACGTATCAGTCGTTACAGGATAATAAAGCTCAGGGAGCATGCTCAGTAGGACAGAATAACCGTATCAGTCGTTACAGGATAATAAAGCTCAGGGAGCATGCTCAGTAGGACAGAATAAACGTATCAGTCGTTACAGGATAATAAAGCTCAGGGAGCATGCTCAGTAGGACAGAATAAACGTATCAGTCGTTACAGGATAATAAAGCTCAGGGAACATGCTCAGTAGGACAGAATAAACGTATCAGTCGTTACAGGATAATAAAGCTCAGGGAGCATGCTCAGTAGGACAGAATAAACGTATCAGTCGTTACAGGATAATAAAGCTCAGGGAGCATGCTCAGTAGGACAGAATAAACGTATCAGTCGTTACAGGATAATAAAGCTCAGGGAGCATGCTCAGTAGGACAGAATAAACGTATCAGTCGTTACAGGATAATAAAGCTCAGGGAGCATGCTCAGTAGGACAGAATAAACGTATCAGTCGTTACAGGATAATAAAGCTCAGGGAACATGCTCAGTAGGACAGAATAAACGTATCAGTCGTTACAGGATAATAAAGCTCAGGGAACATGCTCAGTAGGACAGAATAAACGTATCAGTCGTTACAGGATAATAAAGCTCAGGGAGCATGCTCAGTAGGACAGAATAAACGTATCAGTCGTTACAGGATAATAAAGCTCAGGGAACATGCTCAGTAGGACAGAATAAACGTATCAGTCGTTACAGGATAATAAAGCTCAGGGAGCATGCTCAGTAGGACAGAATAACCGTATCAGTCGTTACAGGATAATAAAGCTCAGGGAGCATGCTCAGTAGGACAGAATAAACGTATCAGTCGTTACAGGATAATAAAGCTCAGGGAGCATGCTCAGTAGGACAGAATAAACGTATCAGTCGTTACAGGATAATAAAGCTCAGGGAACATGCTCAGTAGGACAGAATAAACGTATCAGTCGTTACAGGATAATAAAGCTCAGGTGCAAGTACTAACAATCAAACAATGAGAAGATCAGGGACAGTCCTGCCCTTTTGTCTATACCTCGTGTCTGGTGCAGAAACTGTACCCCAAGAAGTCAGGCTGCAGACAAGTTTATGAGTGGGAGTGGGAAAGAGCATGAATGTGTCACACAGACCTCACTAGTGACAAATACACTGTGAAAGTGACCAATATCATATACCGGGGGTGCCAAAACGTAGATCGGGATGTACCAGGAGACCTTTAGTTGGGGATCAATAGATCTGAAGACTCTGTCAACAAACAACTTAATTAACTAAATCAGCCTCCTGTTTTATTCTCTTCATTCAGTTATTTATTATTATGTTACGGTTACATAAGAAATAGATGTTTGCCAAATGCAGCAAAATACATTTCCCCATTAATCAGTGTTGAAGTAATAATTGGAATTTAATAATTTGGAGTGGTCACTTTCCATGGAACAGAATGCTAAGAATGTTAGATCATAATGGGACATTATCCCATTAGTAGGGGGGCTCCTGTCCTACAGTAAAGAACCAGGGAAAGGCCTTTGTGCTGAATTCCACCAGCAGAGGTCGCCATTGGCTGCGGGACACAAATGTCAGTAACAACACGGCATCATCCTATTCCCAAATAACCCGAGTAACCTGGGGAAACATACTCACAGTACTCCCTGAATAATACTACGGGTGGGACATGGCCAGGCCATACGTTTGGAAATCATATATAATTGAACGCAGTGGCCCTTTAAGAGACACACACATCCATTAATCCCTATTTGCCCCCAATTGGCTTTTGAAAAACCGTGCAGAAATAATAGCCACTTACATACAGACATTCCCACCGGTTATATCCCCAACAAACCAGAAGCAAGTACAATAAGGACCAATAATGTTGCTCTTTGGTTCCCCGGATACACACACGTAGCAACAGCACGTAACAGAGAGCTCCGACTTCTGATGCACAACAGGAACGTCTGAAATATTCTGAGCAACATCTCGAGAGAGAATTCAGCAAAGGCAAAACATACAGGGACCCCTACTATCCGCTTGTCCTGCGAACATCCATGCCATTGGTCACTCTACTGCCATCTACCAGCAGTGCCAGGCAATGTGCTTACAACAAGGCCTGTATTGATCGGGGGCAATAAAGTCTGGTACAGCCCTACAGCCGTGCCCCTGGGCATGAGATATAAGGCAATAAAGGCTGGTACAACTGGCATTAGAGAGAGGTGAGTGAGTGACAGAAGGAAGGGCAGAGTCTCATACAATGTGCAGGAGCAGGAGGCCAGTCCCAGGCACAAATACAAGAAAAGTCACCCAACATGTTTTACCTGTGAGGCAGCTCAGATAGTGTCACCAACCTGCCAGTTACACCTGTACAAGTATTAGGCCGATGCCATATTGATTCCCTTAGACAGTACAGTATGAGGGTATAGCTTATTGTGTGCCCAGAACATTCCTTCTCTGTATATTTGTATTTATACATATGGGAGGAGGAGGTGCCATATTGATTCCCTTAGACAGTACAGTATGAGGGTATAGCTTATTGTGTGCCCAGAACATTCCTTCTCTGTATATTTGTATTTATACATATGGGAGGAGCTGCCATATTGATTCCCTTAGACAGTACAGTATGAGGTTACAGCTTATTGTGTGCCCAGAACATTCCTTCTCTGTATATTTGTATTTATACATATGGGAGGAGGTGCCATATTGATTCCCTTAGACAGTACAGTATGAGGGTATAGCTTATTGTGTGCCCAGAACATTCCTTCTCTGTATATTTGTATTTATACATATGGGAGGAGGAGGTGCCATATTGATTCCCTTAGACAGTACAGTATGAGGATATAGCTTATTGTGTGCCCAGAACATTCCTTCTCTGTATATTTGTATTTATACATATGGGAGGAGGAGGTGCCATATTGATTCCCTTAGACAGTACAGTATGAGGGTATAGCTTATTGTGTGCCCAGAACATTCCTTCTCTGTATATTTGTATTTATACATATGGGAGGAGGAGGTGCCATATTGATTCCCTTAGACAGTACAGTATGAGGGTATAGCTTATTGTGTGCCCAGAACATTCCTTCTCTGTATATTTGTATTTATACATATGGGAGGAGGAGGTGCCATATTGATTCCCTTAGACAGTACAGTATGAGGGTATAGCTTATTGTGTGCCCAGAACATTCCTTCTCTGTATATTTGTATTTATACATATGGGAGGAGGAGGTGCCATATTGATTCCCTTAGACAGTACAGTATGAGGGTATAGCTTATTGTGTGCCCAGAACATTCCTTCTCTGTATATTTGTATTTATACATATGGGAGGAGGAGGTGCCATATTGATTCCCTTAGACAGTACAGTATGAGGGTATAGCTTATTGTGTGCCCAGAACATTCCTTCTCTGTATATTTGTATTTATACATATGGGAGGAGGAGGTGCCATATTGATTCCCTTAGACAGTACAGTATGAGGGTATAGCTTATTGTGTGCCCAGAACATTCCTTCTCTGTATATTTGTATTTATACATATGGGAGGAGGAGGTGCCATATTGATTCCCTTAGACAGTACAGTATGAGGGTATAGCTTATTGTGTGCCCAGAACATTCCTTCTCTGTATATTTGTATTTATACATATGGGAGGAGGGAGGTGCCATATTGATTCCCTTAGACAGTACAGTATGAGGGTATAACTTATTGGCAGTTGATAGAGCAGGACTAACAACAGGGCCCAGATCATTGGAATCAAGTGGGAATGCACAGAGGTGGGGGAGGCAAGAGAAATATTTTTGCATTATATATATATATATATATATATATATATATATATATATATATATATATATATATATATATATATATATACACACACATACATACAGTCTGTTGAGTGAGCGCACTCTTACCAGATTTCTAATGTAGTGGGTGCGTTGGTCAAAGTGTTCTTGTACAAAGTAGTAAAAGGACCCGCACTCCTATATATATATATTACAGACAATAAGCCTGAGAGATATATATCTATATACTGTAGTAGTTATGTATGGCAGCTCCCACCACTCTCTGCAATCAACTGGGAACGAATAGAAAGAATGGCCACATGTCTGCAACAGAATGGCCCTTGGGCTACTTCTAGTGACTGCTAGGGGGCAGCGTATGGCTCTTATAGAATAATAATGGAACATATAGAGAATTTAGAGGAGCCAACTGTCAGTATGACCGGTCCCACATATGCCGGGGTATTTATAGCGAATACTTGGGGCAACTTAAATAGAATCATTAATAACATGTGATAAAGCAGGTAAATTGGCAGCTAGGAAATGGGCAAGCCTTGTGCCCTTAGGGCAACCTGGCAGCCACTGAGCGTGCCTAGGGGCACAACACTTGCCATAGGATCAGCTGATCGGGGTGCAACAGTGCAGAACTTGTGTACTCACATGGTTAACAGAGCAATTTACTCTTTAACCCTTTCCTTCCCAGGCCGAAACGCAAGCAATAGTGTGGGGCTGGGGATATTTGGCGACAGTATAGGGAGGGGATTAATGTGCAGGGAGGGGACTCCCAGACACCCCATAAAAGGCCAGAGTGGCTGGGGAGCAATTTGCCTCTTATCCCTAAGGGCAGCCGGTCCAACAAAGAGTTAATGTTCATTTGGCCAATGTCCTTCACAGGCCTGACCTCTAGCAGTGATCAGAAATGAACAGTCGAGATGCATTGGGAGCACTAGGAATCCCTAATTCTGGCCTTAATGAGTCCCCATAATGAATTCCTGAGCAGAGCCGCCCCCCTACCTGTTCCCTCAATAACAAGCCTGGAATTACAGGATCAATCCTCCTGCTTCTCTGCAATGCCTTAATAGAGCAGTCTAATAACACCATTCCAAGTGCCTCTCACTACAGCCCCCCTGTATTAATGTCTATTGCCATGCCACCAGCACCCTGTACCCCAGCAGCAACCCCTGAAACCTCCCTTGTGCCCTTACCAAGTCCATCTAACTGCTGCCATCAAAACAACTGTAAGCTCTCTGGATCAGGAACAGAGGCACCAGACAGCAGAATGTAAGCTCTCTGGATCAGAAACAGAGGCACCAGACTGGAGAATGTAAGCTCTCTGGACTAGGAGCAGAGGAACCAGACAGGAGAATGTAAGCTCTCTGGACTAGGATCTGAGGAACCAGACATGAGAATGTAAGCTCTCTGGACCAGGAGCAGAGGAACCGGACAGGAGAATTTAAGCTCTCTGGACTAGGATCAGAAGAACCAGACAGGAGAATGTAAGCTCTCTGGACTAGGATCAGAAGAACCAGACAGGAGAATGTAAGCTCTCTGGACTAGGATCAGAAGAAACAGACAGGAGAATGTAAGATCTCTGGACTAGGAGCAGAGGAACCAGACAGGAGAATGTAAGCTCTCTGGACTAGGATCTGAGGAACCAGACAGGAGAATGTAAGCTCTCTGGACCAGGATCAGAAGAAACAGACAGGAGAATGTAAGCTCTCTGGACTAGGAGCAGAGGAACTAGACAGGAGAATGTAAGCTCTCTGGACTAGGATCTGAGGAACCAGACAGGAGAATGTAAGCTCTCTGGACCATGAGCAAAGGCAGCAGACTGCTCTCTGGATCAGGAACAGAGGCACCACACTGGAGAATGTAAGCTCTCTGGACCATAAGCAAAGGAACCAGACAGGAGAATGTAAGCTCTCTGGACTAGGAGCAGAGGAAACAGACAGGAGAATGTAAGCTCTCTGGACCATGAGCAAAGGCAGCAGACTGCTCTCTGGATCAGGAACAGAGGCACCACACTGGAGAATGTAAGCTCTCTGGACCATAAGCAAAGGAACCAGACAGGAGAATGTAAGCTCTCTGGACTAGGAGCAGAGGAAACAGACAGGAGAATGTAAGCTCTCTGGACTAGGATCTGAGGAACCAGACAGGAGAATGTAAGCTCTCTGGACTAGGATCTGAGGAACCAGACAGGAGAATGCAAGCTCTCTGGACCAGGAGCAGAGGAACCGGACAGGAGAATGTAAGCTCTCTGGACTAGGAACAGAGGCACCACACTGGAGAATGTAAGCTCTCTGGACCATAAGCAGAGGAACCAGACAGGAGAATGTAAGCTCTCTGGACTAGGAGCAGAGGAACCAGACAGGAGAATGTAAGCTCTCTGGACTAGGATCTGAGGAACCAGACAGGAGAATGTAAGCTCTCTGGACCAGGAGCAGAGGAACCGGACAGGAGAATGTAAGCTCTCTGGACTAGGAACAGAGGCACCACACTGGAGAATGTAAGCTCTCTGGACCATAAGCAGACGAACCAGACAGGAGAATGTAAGCTCTCTGGACTAGGAACAGAGGAACCAGACAGGAGAATGTAAGCTCTCTGGACTAGGAGCAGAGGAACCAGACAGGAGAATGTAAGCTCTCTGGACCATAAGCAGAGGAACCAGACAGGAGAATGTAAGCTCTCTGGACTAGGATCTGAGGAACCAGACAGGAGAATCGAAGCTCTCTGGACCAGGAGCAGAGGAAACAAAATACTTACCCAAACCCTTACCCAGGGGCCCCCAACCTTTTTAACCCGTGAGCCACATTCAAATGTAAAAAGAGTTGGGGAGCAACACAAGCATTTAAAAGTCCCTTGGGTGCCAAATAAGGGCTGTGATTGGCTATTTTGTAACCCCTACTTGTGTACTGGCAGCCTATAGGAGGCTCTACTTGGCACTATACTTACTTTTTATGCAATTAAAACTTGCTTTCAAGTTTGGAATTTAAAAATAAGTACCTGCTTTGAGGTCACTGGGAGCAAAATCCAAGGGGTTGGAGAGCAACATTGTGCTCACGAGCTGCTGGTTGGGGATCACTGCCCTAAACCCTACCCAAACCCTTACCCAACCCCTAACTCTTACCCAAACCCTTAACCTAATCCACACACTTACCCTAACCCTTACTCAAACCAAGCCCTAATCATAACCCTTACCATAAGCCTAACTCAAACCAAATTCTAACTCTTGCCCAAACCCTTACCCTAATCCAAACCCTAACTCTTAAACTAACCCAAAGCCTTATCCTAAGCCTTATTCAAGGAACATTTAGTCCAATGGCTTGTGAACACTGGCCCCAGGCAACTCTGTGGGTCACTGGTGCTGAAGATGAGCCTCAAACAGAACATGAGAAAATAAAGGAAAACCCAAACAAATACCCCAACAGGGTTAGTAGTGCTACACTCACAGGCCACTGTCCTGCACTGTATGGAGCAACTATTCACATGCTGACGTACACAAGTCCTCAGTCCTGGGACATGGGAGGTTGTACAGCAGCAGAGATGCCACAAGCACTTCTGGGAGTTGTAGTTCATCCACAGCCAGAAGGCAACCCAACGTTATATGAATAATGGTGCAATCCCTCCTGCAGCAGACAAGACTTCTTGCAATACTTCTGTTACATACAAACATATCAGTTGTAGGAGCAAGACAAACGTCTCCTAAATGTGCCAGCTACACAGTGCGTGAGTCACAAACAGCAGTGCAGCATGGGAGCGTATGATACTAACGGGGAAAGGAAGGCACAGCAGTGCAATGAAACCTTCCTGCAGGGCCACAGGCATCCATTCATACAAGTAATATATAGGGGATAATATCAGTACGTTCAGCCTTTCATAGAGCCATTGTTCCCCTGCTTCCCATAGGGTCAGGAAGGGTTTCATTTGGGGAACATGTTTCTTCTTACAGAGAGGTCTGACTTGAAGGTCATTTGACTGTGAGATGTTCCTGCTGAATTGTGCTTAGTACAGGGAATACCTATGTACCATAGTTTTATGGGATCTCTCTGTACAGACTATGAGCAAACTTAGGGACTGTTCCTGCTGAATTGTGCTTAGTACAGGGAATACCTATGTACCATAGTTTTATGGGATCTCTCTGTACAGACTATGAGCAAACTTAGGGGCTGTTCCTGCTGAATTGTGCTTAGTACAGGGAATACCTATGTACCATAGTTTTATGGGATCTCTCTGTACAGACTATGAGCAAACTTAGGGGCTGTTCCTGCTGAATTGTGCTTAGTACAGGGAATACCTATGTACCATAGTTTTATGGGATCTCTCTGTACAGACTATGAGCAAACTTAGGGGCTGTTCCTGCTGAATTGTGCTTAGTACAGGGAATACCTATGCTGCCATAGTTTTATGGGATCTCTCTGTACAGACTATGAGCAAACTTAGGGGCTGCTCCTGCTGAATTGTGCTTAGTACAGGGAATACCTATGTACCATAGTTTTATGGGATCTCTCTGTACAGACTATGAGCAAATTTAGGGGACTGTTCCTGCTGAATTGTGCTTAGTACAGGGGAAGCTGCTTTAGGCAGAGTATAGGGTTAGGGGAAAGTAGAGGCACATCACGTCCCCCAGTGAAAGTGTGCAGCTGTTGGTGTCAGTCCCTGTGGCTGCTCGTGGAGGTGCTGGGAATGCACATAAGTACTACAGATGGGTGCAAGGATACACTGATATATTATATAATAAGTATGGGAATTTCAGCAGTAAGATGGAGCTGTAGCTTCTTGCCTATGAGAGCGGAGCAGTGAGAGGGAGCAGCATTCCTGGAGCCTTATATGGACAGGTACATGCGCCTCACACTGTAGGGAAATTTCAACAATTCACACCTGAATTCCACATTAATACAAATAACTCTAAGTACAGATCCCTACAGTCAGCAATATGTGTCGCCTCCACTATATAAACCCCCCAAACCTATGGAGAACCACAAGCAGGACACAAGAGCCTGACCAAAGAGCTAGCAGTTAGATATTGTGGCAAGGAAAGTGAAGTGTGTGAGTGGAGGCGAATGTGAGCAAAGCTGTAGGTAGAATACGATGCATATATCTCGTTAGGCCTGCAGTGTGCTCGTTAGGATACGATGCATATATCTCATTAGGCCTGCAGTGTGCTCGTTAGGATACGATGCATATATCTCATTAGGCCTGCAGTGTGCTCGTTAGGATACGATGCATATATCTCATTAGACCTGCAGTGTGCTCGTTAGGATACGATGCATATATCTCATTAGACCTGCAGTGTGCTCGTTAGGATACGATGCATATATCTCGTTAGGCCTGCACTGTGCTCATTAGGATACGATGCATATATCTCATTAGACCTGCAGTGTGCTCATTAGGATATGATGCATATATCTCGTTAGGCCTGCAGTGTGCTCTTTAGGATACGATGCATATATCTCATTAGGCCTGCAGTGTACTCGTTAGGATACGATGCATATATCTCGTTAGGCCTGCAGTGTGCTCGTTAGGATATGATGCATATATCTCATTAGACCTGCAGTGTGCTCATTAGGATACGATGCATATATCTCGTTAGGCCTGCAGTGTGCTCATTAGGATACGATGCATATATCTCATTAGACCTGCAGTGTGCTCATTAGGATACGATGCATATATCTCATTAGGCCTGCAGTGTACTCGTTAGGATACGATGCATATATCTCGTTAGGCCTGCAGTGTGCTCGTTAGGATATGATGCATATATCTCATTAGACCTGCAGTGTGCTCGTTAGGATACGATGCATATATCTCATTAGACCTGCAGTGTGCTCGTTAGGATACGATGCATATATCTCGTTAGGCCTGCACTGTGCTCATTAGGATACGATGCATATATCTCATTAGACCTGCAGTGTGCTCATTAGGATAAGATGCATATATCTCGTTAGGCCTGCAGTGTGCTCGTTAGGATACGATGCATATATCTCATTAGGCCTGCAGTGTACTCGTTAGGATACGATGCATATATCTCGTTAGGCCTGCAGTGTGCTCGTTAGGATATGATGCATATATCTCATTAGACCTGCAGTGTGCTCATTAGGATACGATGCATATATCTCGTTAGGCCTGCAGTGTGCTCATTAGGATACGATGCATATATCTCATTAGACCTGCAGTGTGCTCATTAGGATACGATGCATATATCTCATTAGGCCTGCAGTGTGCTCGTTAGGATACGATGCATATATCTCGTTAGGCCTGCAGTGTGCTCGTTAGGATATGATGCATATATCTCATTAGACCTGCAGTGTGCTCATTAGGATACGATGCATATATCTCGTTAGGCCTGCAGTGTGCTCATTAGGATACGATGCATATATCTCGTTAGGCCTGCAGTGTGCTCATTAGGATACAATGCATATATCTCGTTAGGCCTGCAGTGCGCTCGTTAGGACATTGCAGCCATACTGTAAATGAGAGGGGAGGAGCTATAAGAAGGTGACCCAGTAGGGGGGTTACTAAGGCACAAGTTTCAGAGACAAAATGATGGATGCGCTGGTGCTGGCACTAATAATAACTATACAACGCTGCCCCCCCCACCCTACGTGTAACTTGCAACATAAAGCCCAGAGTGAATATTAGTAACCATAGCAACCTGTGATGCATCCGACACGGGAGACGCACCAAATTATAAGGTGGCGTTTCAGTTATCAGAGTCTCCCAGGAAATCGCAGCCCTTTAATGCGTTGCAGATTCGCCTCCCTCGCACGGCAACACAGGATTTAAAAGGACGAGGCTATCGCATGTTGAAGCCGCTCTAGTAGCGCAGCAGTAACCTGGGGGTTTTATTTCCAGTGGAATTTGGGAATGGATTCAGGCAGAAGAAATGAGATTATTGTGCCCATGGGAATGGCGGATCCTCCAAATAAACAGGATGTGCCTATGATCCATGTGTCACTCCATCTATACGCAGCCCTCCCCCGGGAGCGAGTGTCCCAGCGACCCCCAAATCAGCGTGGGAATGAGACGAGTGTGAGAACGCGTAACAAGCACAGGCCTGCTAGTGTTAGTGCCTAGGGCAGGGCCACAGCGGGGGGCCCGAGGGGAGCGCGAGAGAGAGACAGTAACAAATCTTTCATTATGGAGTCTCAGCACTTTGTTATAAGGGAGACCAGGCTTCTCATTAAAGCTCCCGTATAAATAAGGGGTTAATTAAATAGATTGTTTCCTTTATCTGATGATGATTATGCCAAAATGATGGGTAATTACAGAGGAAACTCTTTCATACACATTTCCATCTACTCAACAACATTCCTTCAACACTGATCTTTCCCAACTGGAATTTGCTGCCTGTGTGCGTGGGGACCTGTGCTGCTCCTTCTCCTATAGCCAATGTCTGACAGGGGACAGTCGGACCAGTGAGTCTGATCAGCAGATAAATCCAGGCCAAGTACCTGTAAACATTTCTAATGAAAAACCCCCAAGGGAAGAACATTGGCTGTGGGAAAGTATCAGCCAATCACACAATCAAACACTTTGCCAGGCAGCAGGGCCAATAGGAAAGGCAGGGCTTGAGGGTATGGCAATGCCAATGGACTATGGGTACAGCAGTGCCAGTAACACAATAGTATACCAAGGGATGGAGAGTGGATCTGGCAGTTCCAGTAACACAATAGGATACCAAGGGACAGACAGTAGGTATTGTATTGCCAGTAAGAAAAGAGGATAACAGTGGCAGACAGTGGGTCCGGTATGGTCAGTAACACAATAGGATACCAAGGGATGGAGAGTAAAGTAAAGTAAAGCTATAAAGGGGGTGGTTGTGGAGTACAGAGAGTAGAGAAAGAGTTAAAGGTGCTTCGAGTGAGCGTGTAGCCAGTGGGGCAAGTAGAAACGTGCTGGGATTATGCAATGAGATTAATGTGCCGGTACCAAAGGTGGGAATCATGAGTCAGGAGTCCTCCCAGCCGGAGTCAGTGCAGAGCCAGCAAAAGCCAAGAATCGCAAGTGTCAAGCACTCAGCATGTTGGGTTACCCTAACACTCTCATGCACCTCTCCGTTACACTGCTCTCTACAGTCAGCAGTTTGTTAGACAGACACTCTTATGGACTTTAGCATGAGACCCCGAGAAAGCCCAATGTGCCCAATCATAGAGCCAAAGCAGAGAGCAGAGTGTTCATGCAGTGCCGGCCTTGTGCCCCCCACATGGACTCACGAGTCACTGGCCAAACGCTTCTCTTTTTAACTCGTCCACCAACAGTACAGGAGACTTTCGTTTTGCAAACAGAGAATAAGAACAACAAGCCCGAGAACGACTGAGCTTCTTATGG